>PVJC01035777.1:0-18064 GCA_004026665.1 Murina feae
CAACAAGGACAGGGAGGGTTGGTGAGGGGGTAACAGATCAGCCAAAGGACTTTTATGCATGCATTTAAGCATAACCAATGGACACAAAACACTGGGGGGTAGGGGAGGCGGGGGGAAGGGCAGGGGAAAAAAGAGATATATGCACTAATCTTTGTAAAACTGTATGTAATAAAAAAAAGAATTCAGAAACAGAGCCAGAAATTTTAAAGCAGATAACAAAATTCAAAGCAAGTGCCTTGAAAATATATATATATATGTATATATTTTATTGATTTTTACAAAGAGAAAGGGAGAGGGATAGAAAGTTAAACATCGATGAGTGAGAAACATCCATCAGCTGCTTCCTGCACACCCCCTTCTGGGGATGTGCCTGCAACCAAGGTACATGCCCTTGACTGGAATCAAACCTGTGACCCTTCAGTCCACAGGCTGATGCTCTATCCACTGAGCCAAACTGATCAGGGCTAAATAGCAATATTTTAATAATTATACTGGACATTCATCATTATTATCTGTTTTAGTTACTTTAAATTTTAAAAAGAGAAGTAAAAAGCCTTTCTTCAGTGTCATAGTATTATTGACAATGATGTGATAAGTGTTGCTATCACTGAGAAGTATAGCATTTCATTGTTAAATTCAGTAAAATAATATTTTCATTTTTAATAACCTCATATGTGAATCATACTCAATTTAGCCAATTATCTACTATTATTTTATGTGATTTAATGCTATAATCAACCCTGTGTATACCTTTTTTCCATATAGCATTTTATTCCTATGTAATTATCTGCCTAGGATAGAGACAGAATATCAAGACTGTTATTTCAGAAAGTAGACACATTTTAAAAAATTTAATACATATGAACAAATTGCCATTCTAAAGGTTAAGCAATTCACACTCCCATTATCAGTGTATGGGCATACCAATTTTCCTTCAATCTTGGCAATGCATGTGTCACGGGTTGAATTATGTCCCCTCATATGTTGAAATTCTGACCCCAGTATCTCAGAATGTGACCTTATTAAAAATAGAGTCATTGCAGATATAATTAGACTACATCTCAAATTAGTTTAAAAGCATAATACAAAGTACATAAGTAAAAAGGTAATTTAGTATATTAAAATACATTTGTACAATTCAATACTGTGCAGCTGTAAGAAGTAATGGTGAAGTACTTTATGTTACTGTTCATTGCAAATATCTGCAGGATATACTGTTGAGTGAAAAAAAATCAGAGCACAGAACACTGAAGATATATAGGGACATATGTTTGTATAGGGATATTATTTCTAGAGATATACACAAGAAGCTGTTAATGGTAGTTAAAGGAGGGAGAAATGAGATGAGTGGTTTAGGGCAGCTATGAGAGGGAGACTTTGCTGTACACCATTTGATACCCTTTGATTTAGGTACCACATACATATTATTACATCACATATGTATATTATTTTTATGTCACTATAAATTACGGATATTCCTTTATGAATTCTGAATATGCAACTCAATGTATATTTAAGGGGTACAACATATTAATAAGACAGCTGAACCATAGATAATGTGGAAAGATCTATAATGTATGGAAGTTCTATTTTGTATGAGTGTCTTTCTGAATGTTATCAGTCCTTGATATGAAGTAATTCTAATCAGAGGGCTCCTGCTCTTTGCTACAGATTCAAACATGTATTAAGTAAATGAATAAAAATCCTCAAAATCTGTGGCTAATTGTTCACACCATTCCCTATTTCAACACTGATTCCATTTTCCCATATTTAGAAAAATTTTACAATTAATTTTCTAAGAGGAGGATTTGGGTATATGATCTTCTTTTTCCATCTTTCCTAGAAATTTGACCATTCATTAGAATAAGTATATTATGGTCATTGTATACTAACACATTATGTCTTTAGACATGTATCAAAGGTTAATTAAAGACAAAGCAGAAAATAAGAGAGCGAAAGAGACACAAAGAGAACTCTTAAAGATGAGGATTCAAAGAATACAGGAGGCTAAAGTTCAAGGAACATAGATAGTTAGAAAAATACCAAACATGAATTTAAGAAAATATATCCACTCACTTCGTATGAATTAATTTGCCAAGCTCTTAAAAAAGCCCCGTGTGTCACTCACAGTTTTAGGAACTGGCTAAATTGTGAATGTGTTTACATTGTAGTCTCAAATATGTGTGCACTTAACACAGATGGAGCATAGTAGGATATAGTGCAAAGGCAGGGAAAGTTCTCCAAACTACTTAAAGAGTAATCTTTCACAATAAGGCATACAGAGAGAGACAGCAATACCAGCAAGAAGAGAAGGAAACCATGCTGGTGTGGTTCAGTGGTTGAGCATAACCTATGAACCAGGAGGCCACTGTTCAATTTCCATTTGGGGCATGTGCCTAGGTTGTGGGCTCAATCCCTGGTGAGGGTTGTGTAGGAGGCTGCCTATCAATGTTACTCTCTCATCATTGATGTTTATCTCTCTCACTCACTCACTCTCTCCCTTTCCCTCTGAAATCAATAAAAGTATACTTTTAAAAAAGAAGAATATAATGATGCACTTTATGAAAATAAGTGCAGTTATATAAAGCATTAGTTTGCTAAGTGTTCTACATTTCTGATCCATAGATAATAATTGATGAATAAACATCCATTATCCTATGTAATAAAACCCTAAGTGCAAGTCGACCGAATGGCTATGATGTGCATTGACCACTAGGGAGCAGATTCTCAATGCAGGAGCTGCCCTCTGGTGGTCGGTGCACTCCCACTGGGGGAGCACACTCAGCCAGAAGCCAGGCTCATGGCTGACGAGCGCAGCGGAGGTGGCAGAGCCTCTCCTGCCTCCACTGCAGGCAGGGGGTAAGGAGCGAGGAGTCCCAGACTGCCAGAGCCCCAGACTGCGAGAAGGATGTCTGACTGCAGGCTAAGGCCTGATTCCCAGGGGGATTGGGGATCAGGTCTAAGCTGGCAAGTGGACATCCCCCTAGAGGTCCCAGATTGTAAGTGGGCACAGGCTGGGCTGAGGGACTTCCCCCCAAAGTGTACAAATTTTATGCACCAAGCCTGTAGTATATTTTATACTCTGTGTAACACAAACGTTACTTAAGCTTAGTAAGCTGAGACACAAGGGTGAAAATAGAGTAGGGAACTTAGAAAAATTTAATCTGATCAAACCTTCAGTTCCCACTTTGGCAGAGAAGAGGATGCAAAGAGATACAAAATATCATAGTTGTATTTAACTTAACCTATTCAGTTAATTGATGCAATGAACTTACTTGTTAAGCTTTCTAAACATCTACTTGTAATTTTCCTTCATAGGAGGTATCTAGGTTATGAACTTGTAAATGTGCTAAAGTACCTTTCCATTGACCTTTATCTATTCCACAGTGGATTCAGATAGTCTGCAGTACTATCTGAAATGGGGAAATCTTCCCAACTGAGTAAAAGACGCTTCACTTTCTACTAAAGGGAATTCTTTTTGTCTCTGCTCCCTTCCCCCAATTTTATTCAAGTATAAGTGAAAAATAAAAT
Organism: Murina feae; assembly: GCA_004026665.1. Lineage (NCBI taxonomy): Eukaryota > Metazoa > Chordata > Mammalia > Chiroptera > Vespertilionidae > Murina > Murina feae. Next base: position 3,532 of record PVJC01035777.1, read on the forward strand.
TGTACACATTTAAGGGTTACAATGTGATGATATATACTATACATTATGAAATTATTGGAACAATCCAAAGTATCTTTTGTGTGTATATATAAATGAGAACACTCCAGACTTACTCTTAGAAAATTGCATGTATATAATTCCGGTTGCTATGATGCGCATTGACCACCAGAGGGCAGACACTCAATGCAGGAGTCTTCAGTGTGCTCTGAAGGGAGGCGCTCTGTTCAGCTGTACATTAGATGCCCAGTATTTATTCATCTTAAAGTCGAAAGTTTGTACTTTTTGATCGGCATCTCCCCATTTTTCCTACCCATTAGCCCCTAGAAACCACCATTCTAATCATCCTGGGGGTGGCTGCAACCTAGGCCGCCATGACTCCCGAGAATCAAAATCCACTGGCTTAGGATCAGCAAAACCGCCTGCTGACCACGATAAGACAATTCCCTGGGGAACGTGCCAGCCGAACGAGTAGAGCTTGCCACATACAAGGTGACCCTTGAGAGTCAAATCCCTGTACTGCTCCAGGCCACATGTCCGGGCATATTTGTTCCCCAGGGAATTATTGCTTCAGGATACTATGCCTTCAGAAAGGAGTTGCTGCCACTCCCAGGCTGTTTGATTCCCAGGGGTTGTGGTACATACTGGCAGCAGAGACGCTGTTCTAGGCCAGCTTGTAATGTTTTCTGGGGTTCAATCTGTGGGTGGACAGGGTCAGCTGTCACTTTCAAGCCACGTGGTCAGGAGGTTTTGATTTCAATGCCATCCCCCTCCCCCGGCTACACTACCTTTGAATTTCACTCCCAAGAATTGCCGCATATGTGGCATATCTAATGGCTGGTGTGGCATAATTGCCTTGTCTGTGGTCGGCGTGTGATACGCCACGTGACCAGCGGGTTTTGATTCTTAGAGGTCATTGTGTTGGCAAACTGGGTTGCTGCCATCTCCATGCTCTGTCGCAGGAAGTGGACAGAACAGCTGTTGCTCTGACGTCATGTGGCCAGCGCGGGTTTTTACTTTCATTGAATTTATTGGGGTAACATTGGCTAATAAAATTATATAGGTCTCAGGTATACAATTCTATAATATATCATCTGTATATAGTATTGTGTGTTTACCACCCCAAGTCACCTTACATCACGTTTTATCCTCCCTCTGCTCTCTTCTACATTCCCAGCCCCTTTCCCTCTGCTAATCACCATACTATTGCCTGCATATTAATTGTTTTTCTTTTTTGTTTGCTTAATCCCTTCACCTTTTTGATTCCCGGGAATGGCATGATTAATGGGGGTCGGGGTGGGGGTGGGATGGGGTTTATTGCGGGGGGGGGGGGGGGGGGGGGGGGGGGGGGAGAGTACACCGCCACCCTAGGCTGAGCAGCTGGCAAGTTTTAACCACCAGAGGTCGCCCTTTGAGCGCGTCAGGAAATCAAGGAATGCGGCCCTTTTGATTGGTCTACACCATTGCTCGAAGTCTGTTGTTGGGCGGGACCTCCGCCTATACTGTACTTATCTGGTTGCCAGAGCTGCAGGCTTCTCTCAGAGGTTGGATCTCTAAGCAGGCAAGGCAGACTGCTGGACTCTTATCAGAAGAGATTGCAATCTGGCACTGATGGCTGTAAATTCCCCTCAGCCCCCTTCTTTTTTCTTAGCTGACAGCAAGTGGTTTAACCCTGCCAATTCCCTCAGTGCCCCATGGAGCTAGACAGAAATGGGCCTCCAGGGGAATGCCTTGGAATACTGGAAGTGTCCATCTGCCATGAGCTCTCCTTTCCCCACTGGATAAACCTTAGATCCAGAGGAACCTGCTAGACATGACACTGAGTGCAGGTCTGGGGGATGAGGGGGGGCAGGGAAGTAGGTCGCAAAGATTTAAAGCAGTACACCATTGACGCGGGGGGGGGGGGGTTCTTTCTTTTTCTTTTCTTTTTTCTTATTACTTAAAATGTTACAAAGAGTAATCTGGTCTTTTTTTAAACGCCGCGGGACGCGGGACAAATTGTTAAAAATCGGGACTGTCATGCCAAAAGCGGGATGTCTGGTCACCTTATTTTAATGTGGCTTTGTTTTGTGCTCTAAGAGGGCACTTCAGCCTTACTTCCAGGTTCTGGTATTTTCAAAAAGGCATTCTTGTCTGTGGATAGTTGTGAATCCATATTTTTGTGATTGAGTACTAGAGCCTGTATGTCCTATTCCACTATTTTGCTGATCTTAGTCACCCTCTTTGATTCTTTGGAAAGAGAGAGAGAAAGACAGAAATTGAAGGAAAGAAGGATATAAAAGGAAAGGATTGAATAAAATATATTCAGTTATTTAAGGCAAATGGGTAATTTGATAAGATTTTGCAAAGTCCACTTGCTTTGCCTTTCATATCCAGAGAATATATCTAATTTATGAATAATATTTACTATATATTTTATTTATTAAATATTTTAGATTATGAGAATATAGGTCAATAGATAGGAGTTTAGGGGTGTGAACCTAAGCTGGGGAAGAGGGGAAATTTCCCATGCTAATCAAAGTACAATTGTCATTAAAAATAAATCCTCAATGCCTTCTCAGTGAAAAAAGAATGAAGGGGAAGGACAGGGAGAGAAAGGAATAGAAGTGGACATAGATGAGAAAGAAGTGGAGAGAGAGAAGGAGAGAGTGGGGAACAAAGACACAAATAAAGTGATTGGAAAATATAGGGAAAGAACAGAGAGAAACTCCGAAGTTATAATGAAGAACACATTCCATAATTTTGTATGAGAATTATTTGCTAAATTAAAAATAAGCCTTATTCTTTCATGTTCGTATAAACAAGATAGATTGTGAATACACACACAATATGCATTGTATATTGATCTTTAAGTAAACAGATGGTGCTTCCTTGGCTTAGGTAGAAGGGAGTGGGTAGGGTAGGAAAGTGGGAAATTGCCTCATTTGGGAGACCTGCTAAAGCCAAATGTGGGTGGAGAAAAAGAGGTGAAAAATAAAAATCTCTGACAAGAAAGATAGTGGAGCAGTCAGATTAGATGGATCTTTGAGGATTATTTAGGGGAAGCTGGCCTTTACTCTTTGAGAGATGATAGTCTTGAACAAAAGAGAGACTGAATCTGACTTATGTTTTAATATGATCATTTTGGCTGCTGTGCAAAGCATGTATTAAAGAGAGCAAGAACAGAAGTAAGACCAGTTTGAAAGCTTTCATAGCACTTGAGTGGCTTACACCAGAGTGGTAGTGGTGGTGAGAAGTTGTCAAATTATGGATATATAGTATTTGGAGAAAGAGCTGTCAATGTTTGTTGATTGATTGGGTATCTGTGTGTGTATGCATGATAAGTCAATGATGATTCTAAGTTTTTGAAGAATTTTATTTTGGCCTGTGCTTCTGAGAGCTACCATTTACTAAGTTGGGAAAAATCTGTTGGGAGAGCCAGTTGAAGGGGGTGAGAGATGGGGAGAGTAAAAGCTATGACTTGAACATCTTAGGTCAAGGTACCTGTTAGATCCTCAAGTGATGATTATGTTAAGTAATTGAATACATAGGTCTAGAGTAGTGTAGGGAACCCTAAGTCTGTGTATGAAAGTACCACAAACTGCATGGCTTAAAACAATAGAAATGTATTGTCCCTCAGTTTTGGAGGCTAGAAGTCTGAAACAAGGTGTTGGCAGAGCGTTTCTTTTGGAGGTTCTGAAGCAGAATCTGTTCTGTGCTTTTGTCTCCTAGTTTCTGAAGGTTGCAATCTTTGGCATTCCCTAGCTTGTGGATTTATCACTCCAATCTCTGCCTCTGCCATCACATGTCATCATATCATCACCCTGTGTGTTTCTTTATAAGAGCACTAGAGGCCCGATGCACAAAATTCATGCAAGGGGTTTAGCCCTAAGCAGCCCCTCACAGCCTCTGCCCTCATAGCCCTGGCTTCATCCGGAAGGTCATCTGGACGGTCATTCTGCTATTCTATCTAATTAGTATATTAGCCCTTTATTATATAGGATTATTCATAGTGTCTTACAGCCCATCCTACTCCAATATGACCCCATCATAACTAATTATATTTGCAACAACCCTATTTCTAAATAAGGTCACATTACTAGGTACTCAGGGTTAGGACTTTATCATATATTTCCAGGAGACACAATTCAACCCATAACAAGTAGGAAGCCCACTAAGAAGATACACATTAGGGATTATCAGAGTTCGATGTATTATTTAAAGACACAGACTGAGAAAGCAAAGGCAGTGAGTGAGACAGAAAAGAGTACAAGTCCTGACATCTTCAAGTGTTTGGAAATGTAAAGGAATCAGCAAAGGAGACTGGAGAAGTAATGAGGTAGGAGGGAAACTAAAAGACCATCATAGCATAGAAATTCCTTGAAGACAGTCATTCCAGGAGGATGGAGGGCTCTACTGTGTAACGTGCTTCAGACAAATCCAGTAAGAGCTGTAATTAACTATTGAATTTAACAAGGGATAATAATTAGTACCTTCCTTACAGGGTTGTTGGAAGGGTATAAAGTAAATACTCGAAAAACACTCAAAGTTTTTTGACACATAGTAAAATCTTAATCATTTTAAAAAAAAATATATATATATATATATATATATATTTTTTATTTCAGTATTTCATGAGATCTGGTTTCATGGATTTGGGAGGTGCCAGGATGTTTTGAATATAAGGTTATGAAGCTTTGTGAACTGAATTGAAACCCACCTCAATCCAACAATGTTTGTTCGGTTACATACCACCTAATTTTACTGCTTTCCAGGAGAATATGTTGTCATGACAACCCACTTCCACCTCAAGAGAAAAATTGGCTACTTTGTGATCCAGACCTACTTGCCATGCATTATGACTGTCATTCTGTCACAAGTGTCTTTCTGGCTCAACAGAGAGTCTGTTCCTGCCCGCACAGTCTTTGGTGAGTGTCATTTTATAGAGAATGAAGTGGGGGAGACATTTTCAAAGTGTTATGATGGGCACTCAGAATATATGTGAGAAGGTAGAAGAATCATTACTGGAGATAATGGGAGCAACACCTTAGCCCAGCATTAGTAACTGAGTCATAAGATCCTGGTATTTCATACAACTAAACTCTTAACAAAGAAGTGGGAATAAAAAGAATGTTGAAATAGTAAGGTTACTGCAGTGCTTACTGCCTCAATCAGGCTTGTTCCAGGAGCTGGGGAGGGTTGGAGAGTTTAGTGAAAAAGAGGAAATTAATGAGCAGAGCTCCAGAAGGTGGAAGGTGGGAAACTAAATTGAAACAAAGAGGTGGATTGGAAGCATTTTTATAACCTATTCATTGTATGCACATGTAACCTTGCTGCTTCTCCTCTAGCCTTTTTGAAAGTATGAATCATCTGGTATTTACTAAAGGCCATACAGAGTTTGTAGGTTTTTTAATAGTACCTACAATTGGAGAAATTTTCTTCAATATGAATTTACTGATGTTTAGGGAAAGGCTTGTATATAATTACCACTTTTCCCTGGGAGAATTACAACATATAATTTTTTTCTGTTTTTGCACTATAAAATTTTTAGGAGATAAATATTAATTAATTATTTTAGTCTACTAAACTGCCTCCATGACATGGTGGCTGTGAGTTATATACTTGGGTGTGCTGCATACCCACACAGATGGCCAATGTTTCCTACCAATATTCTGAAGTTATATAGTTTACTTAAGTAGTAAATTATGTTTCAGAAAAAAAAGCAGTATTTTAGGTCAGGTAGAGAAGGAGATAGCAATGGAGAAAGAAACGGTAACCTATAAAGTAGGAAAAATAAAGTAGAAGAGTGTGATATTATAGAAATCAAAATAAAGGGAGGGGATTGACAATTCTCAGGGGGAAAGGGGTGTTGGGGGTGTGGGAAGAGACTGGACAAAAATTATACACCTATGGATGAGGACAGTGGGGGGAGTAAGGGCAGAGGGTGGAGTGGGAACTGGGAGGAGGTGAGCTATGGGGTTAAAAAAGAGGAACAACTGTAATAATCTGAACATTAAAGATTTTTAAAAAAAGAAGAGTGTTTCAAGAAGCAGGGAATAATCATCTGGGGTGAATTATATTTGTGTTTAGGTAACTTGCAAGTAGAAACTGTATGTTGGGTATGGTGATATGATTGGTTGTTAGTGATTTTGAAAAGAACAGTTCTACTGAAATAGAGGGAACGGAATCTATATAGGAGTAGATTGAAGATGCCCATTTTTGAAATATAACAAATTAGATACCTTGAAAAAAATCTTTCTTTACAAAATCCTAGAAAAGTTACTAAAACATAAGAACCATCCTTTTTTAAAAAAAGGAGACATCTGTACTACTCTTTGTAATATTTTAAGTAGTAAAACAAAATTTTTAAAAAATATCTGAACCCATAAGAAATTAAAGGAAATACTCAGGGGCTCATATAGTATAAGAAACTGAAAACTGGAGTGTTAATCACATGAGCTGATACTATTATATCAATAAAAATACATTTTAATATACTTTTATTAATAAAATATATCTATATTTTAAAATGCATTTTTATCAGAGAGGAAGGGAGAAGGAGAGAGATATAGAAACATCAATGATGAGAGAGAATCATTGATCTGCTGCCTCCTCCATGGCCCCTACTGGGGTATCGAGCCCACAACCCGAGCATGTGCCCTGACTGGGAATTGAACCATGACCTCCTGATTCATAGTTCTATATTCAACCACTGAGCCACTCTGGCCACACAATAAAAATATATTTTAAAAGAAAAGAATATTATGCTGAGTGGAGGAAAGCAAACACAAATGAGTACAATAGTGTATGATATTTATATGAAATGCTGGGGGAGGTGATCTAATCCATAGTGAAAGAAAGCAGAGCAGGGCATTAAAAAGGAATGATATGGTTACCTGGGACCAAGGAGGGGATGAAATGGTCTCAAAGGAATCTTTGAGGTAATGTAAGTATTCAGTAGATGATACTTATGAGAGAGGGTATAGACATAAAGGGTGATGGAAGAATACCTGACTTGGGGTAGTGAATGCACAATACAGTGTTCAGGTCATGTGTTGTGGAATTGAGCACCCAAAACCTGTATAATTTTGTTAACCAGTGTCACCCCAATAAATTCAATAAAAAGGAAAAAAGTGTGGACAGGGATATCACCTAATATTAGAAATATCACAGGAACACAGATTATCACATGACCATGATTGTGTGTTGGACTAAGGAGTAATAGAGATCAAGGAAAATATGGACCCCTACCACTGGAGATCTTGATTCTGAATGGTCAACCAGCTTTTGAAAACCAAAATGGTATATACAATAGGAGAGTCAGGTTTCAGTTAAGATCAAAAGAGGAATGTGCATTCGGAGAAGAGAGTTAGAAGATAGGTGAATTTGCTTGTCATAAAGCAGCAGAATTGGGGAGTTAGAAGATTTTGGAGCAAAGTGTAGAAAAGGAATGGGGCATTGGGTCATATTTAGTAATGCACTTTGTAAAATAGATTAAAACTGACTGACAATGAATTAACAAAAATGTTGCCCCTGTGGTGGTATCTGAGCTCAACAGGTTTATGAATTATGATTAATTCTGATTATCTATTGGGGAGAGTGTGTGCTCATTTTGGATACTGTAGTCTGAAACATTTTAGTTTTTGTAACCCTAAGACCTAACTCTGCAAGACACAGAATAGACAGTTAATGCTAGGGAAAAGAAGAGAATAAGAACTATATTATTTACTAGAGGCCTGATGCACAAAATTTGTGCACTCAGGGGAGACCCCTTGGGGTATGTCTGACTGACAGCAGTCAGTCATCCCTCTCACAGTCTGGGACCCCTCGCTCCTTACCTCCTGTCTTCTCAGCTCACTGCTGAGCTCACTGCTCCTTAGCACTGTGGTGGAGGCAGGAGAGGTTCCTGCCACCACTACTGCATTTGCCAGCCATGAGCCTGGCTTTTGGCTGAGTGGCACTCCCCCTGTGAGAGCACACTGACCACCAGGGTGCAACTCCTACATTGAACGTCTGCCCCTGGTGGTCAGTATGCATCATATTGACCAGTCATTTCCACCATTTTCTTGATTTGCATATTAGCCTTTTATTATATAAGATAGTAACAAAATATAGTTACTATTAAAAAGTACATTATTCACTATGACAGGAGCAAATGTGGTGCAGTCCATGGGCTGTAGGCTGAGAAGAGCAGTTCCACTCATTACACATGAACTAGTCGCAGCAGTCACCAACCTTTCGGACTTTACAGACCACCAGTGGTCCATGGACCACTGGTTGGTGATGGTTGAACTAAGGGACTACTCCATTGTGTTCAGGTTTGAGAAAATAGAGACATTATCCATGGTCCCTACTCTCACACAACTCCTGGTTTGCTGTAACAGACTTGTTATTGAAGAAGTATACTAGACTTTTAGAAGTGCTCAAAGGAAGTGAGGCAGGGACATCACAAAAACCTTTCTAGAAGAGTCTTGAAAGAGAAGCACTGGGTGACAGGCCTGTATTTCTTTTAAAATGCCATATCTCTTTGTCCATCCATTAAGTATGCCAAATGCTTTACTGAGGATGCTAACAGCTTTGAGTAGCTAAGAGCACTTTATAAGGTGGCAGTTCTAATTAAGACCTAGAGGCTAGAGCTCTAAAAGTCTCTACTGAGATATGGCACAGAAACACTTATGTTTCAGAGTTTTTCTCTCTATCCATCCATTGGCATAGTGCTGTGAATATGTCAAGGGTGGACCACTGCATAAGGTGATAATTGTAAATGAGGTAACTTGTTTCTCCCATGAATTACTCATTGCTTGCTGTGGTGAGTTACTGAAGCTTGGGTCCATTCTCAAAGCTTATAAGGCTATAAATTCAGATAGTTTGTTAATATGTACTAGCTATGTGGCTGATCCCTGAAAGAATGACTGCCTAATGTGTTCAAAGGTGCTCCGTTAGGGTATCTCTGTTTAAACTGTACTATCTCTTGCAATCTGGATTTTCATTTGTGTAGCAAATATTCGCATGGTACTCAAGGAGGCAAGGTATGAGAGGAGGCCCCAGAGGCTTCAGTACACATGGCTAACTTTCTGGTGGAGTTAAGAGTTAATAGGACTTATCTGCTTGCTTTTTATATATAATATAGCTCACCCCATTTGGACTTCCTTCCATGTCTATTTGATCTAGTTCATGAGGTTCACATTTCCATGTTCTTGAGCATGCCAACACAAAGGTTTTGACTATTCCCCTTTCCCTAAGTTTGGATGACTTTGGATACAGCGACTGCTTATCACCATTCTGGGGGATGGAGAATATAGGGAATATTCATAGGAGAGAAAGAAAGCACAGGGAAATTAAGATAATGACCTAAGATACAATGCAAGTAAGTGACAGAACTCAGGACTTCTGACTTCTAATGTAGGTATTCAAGACCAGAATGCTACTGCTATCAATTATAAAATTATTATAATAATGTTTTAAATGTGTTTATAATCATACACTATAAATCAGTAATTATGACAAGACTACTGTTAATAAAAATAGTTAAAAGTAGGGTTGAGGTTAATTATAGAAGCTACTATTTATTGAGAGATTACCATGTACCAGATACTGTGCTATGAGCTCTGTAAACATCACTGGATCTCCCAACACATCTGAGTTTGGTATCATTGCACACAATTTACATATGATAAAACTGAGTCTGAGAGGGGTAAAACATCTTGTTCAAGGTCATATTAATAGTAAGTGGGATTGATAGATTTTCAGTATATTTCAGTGTGATTCTAAAATTCATATTATTAACCACAACATTATAGAGCTCAAATGTTTATTTAAAATTTAAACAGATTAGAAAAAAAAAAAAATAGGGAGTGATTTCAGAGGAATGGTGGCATGAGAGAACCCCTTAGCCTCTCTCCCTGAAATTTCAACAAGTTAACCAACTATAATTCAACAGTAGAAATCCCTGCTTAACACAGACATATGCCTAAGAGACCCACATATTGAAACATGTGGGCAATCGGGAATAAACGGAGCCAAGAAGTCAGGAAAGCACAGATGGCCCATAGATGCAGTCTTGCAGGGCGCGAGCTCCTGGCTCAGCCTGGAAAGAGGAGAAAGTCAGTACTAGCAAGTACTTCCTTCAACTGGGAGGAACAGAGATCTGTGGCACAGGGAGGGGTATGAAGAGGGGAGAGGGGCAACAAAGCAGGGAAGTGGCAAGGGAGCAAACAGTGTCTGAGTCAGCAGAAGCTTGACAGAGCACAGGATTCTGCCATGCGACTCTCGATGCACCACTGGTGGTGGTGTTTCAGACAAAGAAACAGAACCACAGAGTCCTGCTGTGGCTTGGACTCCCAAAACTCAGCTCTTGTTGCCCTATGTGTCAGGTCCAGGGACATAGTATCTGTAAACCAATAGCTGGTGCAGTAAGATTGCTATTTCCCTCTGTGACTGACCCCCAGGAGGGGGGCTTTGGGAAGACCCCATGGAAGTCAGGGGTTGCCATTACAATGAGGGCAAAACAAACCCCACCCCCAAGCAGTGGGGATATACTCTTACCAAAATCATTGAGGTCAAGACTAGGAGATTAGAGAGGTAAAAAAATCTTGTGATTCAATGCCATCTACTGGAAAAATGATATATAGACAGAGATAAATGCATAGGCAAAGAAGAACAGCAAATACTATGAGTAACCACAGTAATGAAGATGAGAAAGAATATGAAAAATTTCCAGAAAGCATGCTAGAACACATGGAAATATGTAATAAAAATGACAGAGATTTTAAGATTACAGTTCTGAAAATACTCAACAAGATGTTATAAAATGCAGACAGACGATTTAGTGCACTCAGAAAACAAATCAATGAACAAAACGAGTACTTTACCAAAGAGATTGAAACTTTTAAAAGAACAAATCATCCCTAACTGGGTTGGCTCAGTGGATAGAGTGTCGGCCTGCAGACCGAAGGGTCCCAGATTCAATTCTGGTCAAGGGCATGTACCTTGATTGTGGCCACATCCCCAGTAGGGGGTGTGCATGAGGCAGCTGATCGATGTTTCTCTCTCATCGATATTTCTAACTCTCTATCCCTCTCCCTTCCTCCCTGTGAAAAATCAATAAAATATATATTTTTTAAAAAGAATCAATCAGAAATCCTGGAAATGAAGCATGCAACTAAGGAGATTAAGAGTAAACTACTGAGCATAGAAAACAGAACTTACCACATGGCAAAAAAAATTATGATATTGAAGATAAGAATCCATAAATGATGCAGAGAGAGGAAAATTTTTCATAAAGAAAAATGAAAGACTTCAATGAGAACTATCTGAATCCATCAGAAAAAGCAGTATTATAATTATGCATTGCAGAGGAATAAGAAATGAAGTAGGGGACAGAGAGTCTATTCAAACAAATAGTGGATGAGAAATTCCCAAATCTATGGAAAGAACTAGATCCCTCGAATCCAAGAAGCAACAGAACACCTAGTTATCTTAATCCAGTGGTTTTCAACCTTCTAGCCCTTTAAATACAGTTCCTCATGTTGTGACCCAACCATAAAATTATTTTTGTTGCTACTTTATAACTGTAATGTTGCTACTGTGCTGAATCATAATGTAAATATCTGATATGCAGGATGGCCTTAGGCGACCCCTGTGAAAAGGTCATTTGACCCCCAAAGGGGTCGCGACCCACAGGTTGAGAACCACTGCTTAATCCAAAGAGACCCTCTCCATGGCAGTTGGTATTAAAACTGTAAAAAATTAGTGAGAAAGAAAAAATCCTCAAAGCATCCAGGGAAAAGAAGGAAGTGACCTACAAAGGAAAACCCATCAGAATTTCATCCAATTTCTCAGCAAAAACTCTACAAGCCAGAAGAGAATGGAACCACATATTCAAATATCTGAAAGAGAGAAATTACCAGCCATGAATAATATATCCAGCAAATTATCCTGTAAATATTAAGGAGAAATGAAGACATTCCCAGACATACAGAATCTGAGGGATTTTATCACCAGAAAATCTTCATTGCAGGAAATATTCAAAGGAGTTATTCTACCTGAAACAAAGAATATCAGGTTACAACACTAAGAGTAAGATAATCAAAAAACTTACAGAAAAAAAAGGGATAATTAGTGATGACAAAACCATAAAAAAGGAGGGAGTAAAGGTCTGAACTGGCAAAGGAGGATGAAGATCAGATATATTCAAAAGAAAAAAAACACAACTTTGGTATATATGCAACTTTATTTTTTATAAATCTAATGGTAGTCACACACAAAAATCCCCAAATCAGATCACATAGCTTTAAAAAAGAGGAAACAGAGGAAAGGGTATGGAATACCATCAAACAAAAACAACAGACAGAAGCAGAAATGAAAGAACCAGTGGAGGCACAGTGCCACCAAAAAATAATACATAAAATAGCTATAGAAAATCCTCATACATCAATAATTATCCTAAAGGTAAGTGGTCTGAATTCACCAATAAAGAATCACACAGTAGTACAGTGGATCAAAAATCAAAACACAGCCATATGCTGCCTACAAGAGACACATCTAAGCTGCAGAGACAAAGGTAGAGTTGAAGAAAAAGGGTGGAAAATGATTTGCCAAGCAAATAACATCCACATAAAAACAAGTAAAGCCATACATCTGACAAAATAGATTTAAACAAAGGTAAGGAGAGACAAAGATGGACACTTTATAATGATAAAGGGGAATTACACCAAGAAAACATAACACTTCTTAATATATATGCACCCAAATAGGGAGCATTGAAATATATAAAACAACTGCTCACAGAACTAAGGGAGAAACAGATCAAAACACAATCATAGTTGGGGACTTTAATACTCCATTGACAGCTCTAGAGAAATCAAGAAAACAGAAAATCAATATAGAAATATCACCCTTAAATGAATCACTATACCAAATGGACATAATAGACATTTATAGAACCTTTTATCACAGAACATTAGATTATAGGTCCTTCTCCAGTGCACATGGAACATTCTCAAGGATAGACCATAGGTTGGGTCACATAACTAGCATCAACAAATTAAAGAAGATTGAAGTTATACCAAGCATATTCTCTGACCACAATGACTTGGAATTAGAAATCAACTACAAAAATGAAGTAAATAAGCCCAAAAGTATGTGGAGATTAAACAACATACTACTAAAAATGACTGGGTCAAAGAAGAAATAAAAGATGAGATCAAAAGATATGTAGACAAATGAGAATGTCAATACATATCAAAACTTCTGGGATGCAGTAAAAGCAGTAATAATAGGGAAGTTTATATCATTACAGGACTATCTCAAGAAATAAGAGAAATCCCAAGTAAACAACCTAACATCAAATCTTAGAGAACTAGAAAAAGAAGAACAAAAGCAACCCAAAATCATCAGAACAAAGGAAATAATAAAATTAGAGAATTTAATGACATAGAGAACAAAAAGACTATATAAAAAATTAATAAAACAAAGAGCTGGTTCTTTGAAAAATTTATAAAATTGACAAACTCCTGGCTAGACTCACTAAGGAAAAAAGGGAAAGACCCATAGAAAATTCAGAAATGAGAGAGAAGTCACCATAGACATCACAGTTAAACAAAGGATCATACTAGAATATTATGAAAGAATATATGCCACAAAATTAAATAACCTAGAAAAAGTTCCTAGAAATATATACTAGTAACCTTCCTACACTAACTCATGAAGAATTGTAAAATCTAAATAGACCAATCAGCAGTGATTAAATTGAAGCAACCATAAAAAAAAATCTCCCAAAAAAGAGAAGTCCAGGACCAGATGGCTTCCCCAGTGAATTTTACCAAACGTTCAAACTCTTCCAAAAAATTGAAGAAGAGACAGTACTTCTTAACACATTCTATGAGGCCAATGTAACCCTGATACCAAAACCTGGCAAAGATAACACACAAAAAAATGAAAACTACAGACCAATATTAGGGAACCCAAATTCACTGCTGGTTGGAATGTAGACTGGTACAACCACTATGAAAAACAGTCTGGTGATTCCTCAAAAATTAAGACTAGAGCTACCATATGATTCAGCAATCCTTCTCTTGGGTATGTAACTAAAAAACTAGAAATCATGTATTCGCAAACATATATGAAACCTTATGTTTATTGTAGCATTATTCATGGTGGCCAGACATGGAAACAACCAGGGTCATGTGATAAAGGACTAGATAAAGAATATGTGCTAATTAAGGATGAGATACTGTCATTTGCAACAACTAGAAAAAGTTCCTTGATGAACCTTGAGAATATTGTGCTAAGTGAAATAAGCCAGTCAGCAAAAGCTGAGTCATGATTTCACTCATATCCTATACAATAAATAGGCAATATGCAAATTGACTGTCACACCCTCACACAATATGGCTGCCCCCATGTGGACACAAGATAGCCACCACAAGATGGCCAGGAGGGGAAGGCAGTTGTGGGCGATCAGGCCAGCAAAGGAGAACAGTTGGGGGGGGTAATAGGCCTGCAGAGGAGGGCAGTTAGGGGTGACCAGGCCAGCAGGGGAGGTCAGTTAGGGGGA
>PVJC01035778.1:0-18063 GCA_004026665.1 Murina feae
ATATTAAAGTGATGAGTGCCGATTAATATCAAGATAAAAAGATAACATTAGTAAAATTATTGGGTCCATTGAATAAAAGAAATTCATCTTTTCTAGGTATATATTACAAGTCAAAGGATCTTGGTAAACTCTGATCTTTCTAGAAAGGCAGGATATGTCCTTTAATAGAATATTATCATTATCAATCTATATTATAGACTTTATTAAATTTTTATTAAGAAACTTCATAGCTCTAGCCAGTTTGTCTCAGTGGATAGACTGTTGGACTGCAGACTGAGGGATCCCAGGTTGGATTCCAGTTATGGGCACATGCCCAGATTACGGGCTTGCTCCCCAGTGGGGGTTGTGCAGGAAGCAGCCGATCAGTGATTCTTTCTCATCATTGATGTTTCTGTCCCTCTCTCCCTCTCCCTTCCTCTCTGAAATCAATAGAAATATATTTTAAAAGGAAATAAACTGAATAAAATATATAGAATAGTGTATAATATCAGCTCCATGCCAATTTAGGCAAGACAGAAATTTGGTAGTTTTATTTCAAATTTTTATCTCTAGGTTTTATCAATTTGGTTGTTAAAAACCTCCTTAAACTGTGTGTTTCTGGGCATGAAAACCATGATGTGGGCCCTGGCTGATATGGCTCAGTAGGTTGGGGATGTCTAATGTACCAAAAAGTTACAGGTTTGATTCTTGGTCAAGGCACATGCCCAGGTAGTGGGCTTCATCCCAAATAGGGGTCATGCAGGAGGCAGCTGATCCATGTTGCACTCTCACTTCAATATTTCAGTCTCTCTCTCTTCCTTTCTCTTTTCTCTAAAACTCAATAACAAATCTTAAAAAACAAAAAAGAAAAAGTATGATGTGGAACACAAAAGGCTCTGGGAAGATTCCTTAGGACTTGTTATTACCCTTAAGAAATAAGCAAGAGTATTTGCTTTTTCTATGATAAATACACATTGCTACTAATTATCTCAGATAAAACAAAGAATATTCCAACAAACACTGTCTCTAATCTCATATGTCAAACATCACCGTTCTCTTGACTTTTATCTTCTTTACATAAGACATTTGAAATTGCTAAGTTTATTTGCTGAAAAGATGGATAGCACTGGAATTAAAAGTCAGTTGTTTGCCCAAGAAACCAGCTATTTCCAAGACAAGGAGGATTTGAGGCCTCCTTGTTGGACATCTGAGTCAGAAAGGCTCTGAAGAATATTTTGACAACCCAGAGAATACCTGTAAGCTAAGAATAAATTATATGCCATGTTTTTGTGATTTAAAATGCTAAATTAAAAACAGTTTTACTGTTATTCTGTGCTATCTCAATTAATATAATCTATTTTCTATTATGAGAGAGTCAATGAAATCTTGCATTGAAAATTGGTTTCTTAATCCAGACAATTAAAGACTCCTCTTCTTTACCTTGCTGCTCTTTATCCTAACAAGGAAATGTGAATGGTTTGAGTCTATGTGGGGAACTGCCCTCAAGTGTTTATTTAAAAAACAAGTATTTATTGAGGGGACCATGGGCCAGGCACTTGATCCAGACCCTGGGAACTCAACATTAAACAAACATCAACATGGCACAAATCTTCAGCCGTATGCATGTGAGAGGAGACAAAGGAAAACATATGAATAAATGGACATCAAAAATATATTAGATAAGGGATAAAGAAATGTGAGGTTTCTACATGTGTGTTGCAGCTTAAATAGGGTTGTGACACAGTTCCTTACTGTGCAAATGTCATATAAACAGACTTAAAGGAGGGGAAGGAATCGGTCCATGCAAATGTACAAAGACATAGAGAAGAGCAAGTGCAAAGAGACCCTCCCTCTCCCCTCCGCCACCAGTGTCTTTGAGAGCAGCAAGGGGAGAAGTATAGCTGAAAGCAAAATGAGTGACAGGTAGAATAGAAGGAGTACAAAGTCATAAAGCTCATGGGATTCAAGTAGGGCTTATGGGCTAATGCTAAGACACTTGCTTTTACCTGGAGATGGGGATCGACTGGAATCCTTTGAAGGGAAGTTTGAGATACATGACCTGTTTTATCATCTGAATAGTTCTAAAAGGCAACATTTGAATAGTTCTAAGAGGTTGTAACTCTGGAATGCAACCACTATATGCATGTTATAGTGTTGTGTTAATGCCATGTTTTAGGCTCTTCAGGGAACCCTCTAGAATAGAATGGAGAATCATGTTGACTAAAAGAGTAAAGAGGATACATTTATCTGACAAAACTCACCATGGAAACCCAACAGTAAGCAAATAAGGAGGGCATATAATAAACAATTTTGATGGTACTAGAGAGAATTTTTTAATAACCTGGCACACAAATAGAACAAGATGATTTGCTTTACATACATATGCTCATAGAAATCAGGAGGCTGTCACACATATTAACATAGCACAGAAGTAGTGGCCTAGCTTTGAGGGCATGAATGGAAAAGTGAAACAAGACAGAAGAGAAAGGACTGCCAGTAGCTATGGAAGCTCTGCCCCAGTCAGCGGAGCCTACACACATTCAAGTGCAAGAGAGCGTTAGAAAAACCAGGAGGAACTTTCTGAGCTGCTTCTAGCTTTTAAAATCTTTCCATTTATGCGTGACTAGAGGCCCAGTGTACAAATTTGAGGGATCCCTTGACCTGGCCTGTGACTTGGGGCCAAAAATAGCTCTCCAACATCTCCCAAGGGATCCTGGATTGCGAGAGGGTGCAGGACAGGCCTGGGGACCCCACTGGTTGGGCCAGGGAGGGATGTGGGACGTTGGCCAGCAGGGTAGGGACTACCTACGGGAGGGCTCCAGGGTGTGTCTGGCATGTCTTGCTCAGTCCTGATTGTCCAGACCCCAGCAGCAAGCTCACCTACTGTCAGAGAGTCTGCCCTCTGGTGGTCAGTGCATGTCATAGCAACCAGTCGACCAGTCGATTACCTGACCCCTAGTGGTCAGTGCACATCGTAGTGAGTGGTTGAGCAGCCTTAGCATATCATTAGCATATTAATCTTTGGTTGAATGGATGGCCAGATGACCAGATACTGAGAATATTAGAATTTTATTATATAGGATACTTATCAATGGAAAGACCACATCTGAAAACATTTCACTAGTAAAATGATATTCAGCTTTGACAAGACATTTGAACACATTTGCAGCTTTAGACAATTTGATTTCATGGTTGTGTTTTCACTCTTATAACTTTTAACCCATTAGACTCTCGCAGGGGGCTCAGAAAAGCCACCAGCAAACTTTTTCTGCTTGTCACAGTGCCCTGACTAGTGCTTCTAATAGTGGCAGGTGTACTGTACACTCATGATGAACATTGACTTCTGTATGAACAGAAGCATTTATGTTTGTATTTGCAACTAATAATTGTAAGCTGCAGTTGTAGTTTATCATCCAACACTGCAAGAGGCATCTCCTGTGATGGGTTAAATGTAACTTTGCTCTCTAGCCTGCTCTAGCCTGCTTGAATAATGAGGAAAATAAACTTAGCTGTCTGACCTTGTAGGCCAGAGACTAGATACACCCATACTCTCATGCCATGCCAGATGTATTTTTTAATTGAATAGAACTGTGTTGTTTTCAAGGCCACCAGCGAGATAACCAATAACAAGTTAAAAGTCAGTGGGAAATTTTCAAATCTGTTTTCCCAGCCGAGCCCCCAGTTACAGTTCTCTGTACACTGACAAGATATCAAGTCAAGGCCCTGATGACGTTTATAGTTTCTGTGAATAAAAGCTTGCCTAGAACAAAAGTTGGGACTGCTGCCAGTGAAGGGCTCCCTGCATGGGAGAGGCTTGCAGTAGTCCAATGGTCAGTGCAATAAATCCTTGCTTGCTGCTTAAGACCTAATTGGAGTCGGTGGTCTTATTCTCTCGAATGTTGGTCCGCAACACTCTGATCTACCCATGCTAAACTTTGTTGCTAGGATAGGGACTTTCCAGGAAATGGGCAAAGGGCACTATAGACTGAAGTGGTTGTATAAGATAATTAAATTTGTATCCCATTTATAACCTTCATAACCTTGAATAAAGAATTTATGATCTGAGCTTCATTCTCTTCATTTTTAAATAAGTACAATAATTTTCTATTCCTCTTGGTTGTTAAGATAGTTAACTTAAATAGCATAAACAGATTACAGTGGTCTGTAAAGTAATATGCATTTGCATAGCATTATTTTCAATGATTATGATAATATTAATAATCATAAATATTAATTTAATACACATTTGGATAGCATTATTTTCAATGATTATAGTAACAATATTAATAATCATAAATATTAATTGTTTTCAACCATACAATAGTTCATTCATGTTTCTCTTGATGTATCAAACTAAAATACCACTGGAATTTCCAATTGTATAGTAAATTGTGCTTTCTTTCCTCCTCTTCCTATTTTTCTTAACCAATGCCAGCCCCCACCACATTTGAAATCATTCTCCTTCATGTTTTACAAGCTAGACTTATGGGCCTGTATTTTGAAGACAACGGTAAAATTAAAATCTATCACTTTGCTTTAAAGCTTGAAAAGACTTAACAGGAGGCATAACATTCACTTCTTTTTTATAAAAGAAAAATCATGCTGGACAGAATCCCATTACCTTCCTTGTGTATTGCCCGCAGAATGGTCTGTCAGACACATTAATCACTCTGAGAAATGCATATTTCAAAGAGCTCTGTTATAGTAGTCTAAATTTCATTTTTTAGAGTAAATGAGGGAGCAGTTTTTCGCCTACTTAAGCTGAAGCATTTGCATTTCAATTGACATTATCCTTTTGAGTTTGAGTTTTTTCACAAGAAAGTGGCTCTGTAAAGTGGATTCTCTTGTTTTTAGATTTACTTACCAGTCAAGAGGATCCTCTGGAAGCATAGCATTGAATGTGATTATTTGATTATTTAGACTGCTATCATGAAAAGTCTACATCATGAAAGCACACGGTATTAAACAACAAAGAAGAAATGTACACAATCGTTGCCTTCAATAACAAAAGCAATGATGGGTGGATTATAAAGAACCAGAATATTAAACCACTGGATTGTCTGCCCTCTTCCTCTTCTGAATCCACTTATATGAGCTATAAGAAAATTGTTGGAAGCAAGCCCACTTCAAAACATGTCTCAAAGGTTGACCTGTAGAAACAAACTGTGGTATATAGATACAATGGAATATTATTCAACCTAGAAAGGAATGAAGTACTGATGCATGCTAGGACATAGGTAAACCTCTACAA
The DNA here is from genome assembly GCA_004026665.1 of Murina feae. Lineage (NCBI taxonomy): Eukaryota > Metazoa > Chordata > Mammalia > Chiroptera > Vespertilionidae > Murina > Murina feae. The sequence continues at coordinate 5,231 of PVJC01035778.1, forward strand.
TATTATAAGTGAAAAAAGCCAGACACAAAAGGTCACTTACCACATAACTCCATTTACAAGAATTATTCAGAATAGGTAAATTTCTAGGAATAAAAGTATATGATATGATTGAGCTGGGGGCCAGGGAGAACAGGGGCAACTGGCTTAATGGGTATAAGGTTTCCTATTGGAGTAATGGACTTATTTTGGAACCAGATAGAGGTAGTGATTGTAAAACACTGAATGTTTGAAATGGCATTGAATTGTTTATTCTAAAGTGATTAATTTCATGTTATGTGAATTTCACCTTAATAATAATCTATATAAATAAAAACATAAATGTTCGTTTGTTCAAAATCTCAAATCTCTGAAAGTTCTTCACCAATTGCTTTGAAATTTTGAGACAACATTGCATTAGAATACGTGCATGTTTTTATATACCGACATTATACAGATGTCACACCTGTGACAGGTAAAAAAACATACATTTAAAAAAAATCAGGTAAAAACATGCTTTTTTGAAAAACAATGCCATCTAGTGGACGTAAAAGCAACACATGCCACTAACTTAACAATATTATTCATTCTAGCATTCAAAGCCAGGCAGTTACACACAAGACAGTCGACACTGTTATGGAAGCAGATGAAAAGGGCCAGGGCTGGGCTGGGGCTCAGGGTGTGGGCGGCTGCTGTGATCCCCTCCCCCCCCTTGGTACTGGCAGCCAAGGGTTCCCAGGGAGTGTGGCAGGAGAGGGCGGGGAGCTTCCTAATCTTTTTTTCCTCCAGCTTTTGGGCAGCTCAGGGCGAGGGTCCCTAATGGTGGGAGTCAGGAGCAGCTGGGCTGTTTAGGGCATGGGGCACGGACACGGGGCGTGGTGTGCAAGGTGCAGGGGGGGGGGGCAGGCCAGCGCTGCAGAGGCACACATGTGCAAGGCCAGACCAGCCAGGCAGGGTGGGGGTGTCGGTATGCCTGGGGCAGCTGCCTGGGAGTGCGCATTGTATACCCACAAGCATTGTGCAATTAAACATATTAGAAATGTGCACTTTCTCTTTTCTTTCTTTTCCATTTAACCAGACTGAGCCACAGCAACACGTGGCCAGGTACAGCGAGTATATAATAGATAATCATCCCTCTGATGCTTTTAGAGAGTACCAAGGTTGGCTCTCCAACTTCGTTAATTTCTTGACATGAATGCATTCATAACCACTCAATTGAAGATTCAGGGGCAAAAATCTGCAGATCTCTCTCCCATTGTACTACCATGAACTCTACTTGCCTCGGTCCCTCTGAACTCTTCAACTCTCTCTTTAAATCAGAGATATCTTTGGCTTCCACTTGGTTCTCAATACCTATGCTTTGATTTTTAAAAATCCTTAAATAATAAGCTGGAACAAAATATCTTATTATGAGATTAATATATATAAATTATTTTCCCCTCAGGCTTACTGTCATGATGAATTATAATGACTGATTTTTGACTGTTGATGCAATCTTGCATTCCTGGGCTAAACTCCATATTATTATTGTTAGATTTTCCAGAAAAGATTAAAAAAAAACTTACATCATTTCTAGACTATGAAAACCACATCTATGTAGCTCTATTTTATAAATAGTAACATATAAAACTATAATTTTCACCTATATATCTATCTTCTTATTTATATTTATGTCATCTTATTATCTTCCTGCATGTGGTATTGTTCTGCAGTGCCCAATGTTCAATGTCTTAAATCCATGGTTTTATGAAAGTTGTTCATTTTTTAGTTGTTTTGGGGTGATGCTAATTTCAATGATATGTATCTAGTGCGGGCATAAATGAAAGTCAACATTTACTTTTTACTGAAATGTTTCTCAACCTAGGTTTTCCATATGTATTTTCAGGTGTTCATTTTATAAACTCACCTACTAGTACTTACACTTCGGTAAACACACTCACACACAGATATATTTTCCTCTTTAGAAGATATAAGTGTACTACTTAAGTGAGAAACATTAATCTAAGTCTTCCTGAAGATGGAAAAGCATATGTGCATATGCTCACTATGTCATTTCAAATTCTGTTGTATTCACTATAGCAATAAGAATGTCAACATCACAAGGCTCTTATCTCAGTGAGTACCATCACAGAGCTCTTTTTAAAGCTCAAAGTATGTTCTCTAATGAGATTTTACTGCCAAGAGTAAATGCAAATAAGAAGTACACCTGTCCATGCAATGCATTGACACAGCCTTTAACCTTAGTGGCTAGAAGATGTGCATAGGTTCTTCAGTATGGGAAGGGAATTAGACTGACGAGTATATTTCCTCATAATATCTCTTGATAAGGAATAACCACTGACAGGAAAGGAAACACTCATTATTAAGGGAAGATGTAAATTTTTTAAAGAAAAATGTATGTTGACCAAAACAACATAAATTTGATTAATTGATTCTAACCAATGGGTAGATGAAGTACAGAACAATTTTTCTCAGCTTTAGGGCCACATGAACCTATATTCTAAATTTTAAAAAAATATGTATTATAAGCAATTTATTTTATTTTATTTGTTTTTATTTTTAAAAATTCTTTATTATTTAAAGTATTACATATACTATTACATATGTCTCCTTTACCCCCATTGATCCATCCCTTGCCACTCCCACCTGCCAGCAAATGCCCTCACACCCCTAGTCTCTGTGTCCATTGGTTACGCTTATATGCATGCGTACAAGTCCTTTGGTGGATCTCTTACCCACCCTCTTCCCCTGCCTTCCCTCTGAACTTTGATGGTATGTTCAATGCTGGATTAGATCTCTGGATCTATTTTTGTTCATCAGTTTATGTTGTTCACTATATTCCACAAATGAGTGAGATCATGTGATATTTATCTTTCTCTGACTGCTTTATTCACTTATCATAAAGCTCTCCATGTCTATCCATGGTGTTGCAAATAGCAAGAGTTCTTTCTTTTTTACAGCAGTGTAGTATTCTGTTATGCAGATATACCACCATTTTTTAATCCTCTCATCTGCTGATGGACACTCAGGCTGTTTCTAAATCTTAGCTTAAATTGTGCTGCTATGAACATAGGGGTACATATATCCTTTCTGATTGGTGTTTCTGGTTTCTTGGAATATATTCCTAGAAGTGGGATCACTGCGTCAAATGGCAGTTCCATTTTTTAATTTTTTGAGGAAACTCCATACTGTTCTCCACAGTGGCTGCACTAGTCTGCATTCCCACCAGCAGTGCACGAGGGTTCCTTTTTCTCCACCTCCTTGCCAGCACTTGTCCTTTGTTGATGATAGCCATTCTGACAGGTGTGAGAAGGTACCTCATTGTCGTTCTGATTTGCGTCTCTTGGATGATTAGTGACTTTGAGCATGTTGTCATATGTCTCTTGGCCTTCTGTATGTTCACTTTCAAAAAGTATTTAAGTCCTTTGTTCATTTTATGATTGGATTGTTTATCTTTCTTTTGTTAACATATATGAGTTCCCTATAAATTTTGGAGATTAAACCGTTATTGGAGATAACATTAGGAAATATGTTCTCCCATGCAGTGGGCTCTCTTGTTAGTTTGTTAATGGTTTCTTTTGCTGTGCAGAAGCTTTTTATTTTGATATAGTTCCATTTGTTTATTTTTTCCTTAGTTTCCATTGCCCTAGAAGTTGTACTGGTAAAGATATTGCTATAGCATACATCTGATATTTTGCTGTCTATGGATTCTTCTAAGATTTTTATGGTTTCCCTTCTTATGTTTAAGTCTTTTATCCATTTTCAGTTTATTTTTGTGTATGGTGTAAGTTGGTGGTCTAGTTTTATTTTACAATGGAGTCAAGACAGTCTCTTCAATAAATGGTGTTGGGAAAATTGGACAGATACATGCAAAAAAAAAACGATTGATTTTAAAGGATTTATTTTAACATGAAGGATGGTGTGTCACTCCTGGAAGTGTGGTCTGTGCTTGTGCTATTCGTTCTCAGAATTATTTGGTTAGTAATCTAAATATGTTTGATTTTATTATGTTTCTAGAGCAATCTGTGGGGAAAATAGTCATCAATGAACTAGTTTCAAAGCACAGCTGCAACACTAACCTTTTATTAATTTGTCCCATGGAGGTAGTCTAGTCTGTGTCATTCCCCAACCATTCCCTCACTGTGATAAAGAAGCATAGAAATCACACTTGCATATGAGTCTGCTGAGACTTACTCTTCCTAAACACCTGTGTTTTCTCATGTCTGTATGGCTTTGCAATTACTGTGTCTCTACCTAAAAGACATTCTCCATTTTAAGAAACGTATTTATCTTTCAAAACCTGTTATGAGTGCCATCTTTTAAATGGAATCCTCTCCATTTTCTCTAATAAATTAAATAACAATACTTTCTAAATCATTACACCTTAGAGCTCATTTTATTGTATACAGACTTCATCAGCAGTTGGTTTCCCACTATCTTCTGAACTACTGAAAGTCTGAGCCTTGTTCACACTACATCATCTTTGGAAGTTCTACCCTCAGTGCATAATAAACCTTTGAGAAATAATTACTGAGAGAAAGTAAAGGAGGTAAGGAGTAAGGTAGTTAAAGAAAAAGGAAATGAATGAATATTGTAGGCATTAGCCAGTGCAGAATTCCTCATTTTATTGCTTTTCTCCTTCTTGTGTTTTGCAGATATTGCTTTTCATATGTTTATCTTATTTATTTATTAAAATTGTGAATTTGTGGCAATTCTGCATTAAACAAGTCTATTGATATCATTTTACATCACAGTTTACTGAGTGTTTTAAGCCCATTTCTCAGAAACTAGTTTCAAAGCACAATTGCAACACTAATCTGTTCTTTCAAAATATTACTACTCTTTGACAAGGCACTTGGCCACTTAAGAGCTCTTTGGAGAGACACAATGGGATCAATGTTTTTTTCCTGCTTGCTAACACTACATCCATTCTGCAGTCTGTGGATCAAGGAGTAATTTCTACTTTCAAGTCTCATTATTTAAGCAATAGATAATTATTCCTCAGATGGATCTTGGCAAAGTAAATTAATAATGTGTGGGAAAAAATTCACATTTCAGGTGCCGTTAATAACATTAGTGATTCATGGGAAGAGGTCAAAATATCAGCATAAACAGGAGTTTGGAAGAAGTTGATTCCAACCCTCATGGATGGCTTTGAGGGGCTCAAGACTTTAGTGAGGAAATAACCACAGATGTTGTAGAAATAGAGAAAGAATTAGAAGTGGAGCCTGAAGATGTGACTGAATTGCTTCAATTAGCCATAAAATTTTAATGGATGAGGAGTTGCTTCTTATGGATGAGCAAGAGAGAGTTGTTTCCTGAGAGATGAAATCTACTCCTGGTAAAGATGCTGTGAAGATTGTTGAAATGACAACAATTTACATGTTACATAGAAGTGGTTGGTAAGTCAGTGTCAGAGTTTCCGAGGAATAACTCCAATTTTGAAAGAAGTTCTACTGTGGACAAAATGCTACCAAACAACATCATATGCTACATAGGCATCATCAGTGAAGTGAAGAGTCAAGATGCAGCAAATTTTATTGTTTTATTTTATGTAATTGCCACAGCTACCCCAAACTTCAACAACAACCATCCTGATCAGTCAGCAACCATCAAAACATTCCACCAGCAAAGATATTTTAATTAATCTATGTGCATTTTTTTAAGATAAAATATTATTGCTCTCCTAATAAAGTACAGAATAAAGTAAACAGGCTCTGGAAATTCAAAAGATTCATGTGACTCACTTTATTGCAACATTCATGTTATTGCTATGAAACCTAACCCACAATATCTCCAAACTGCTTGTACAAATATAAGAGGACTACAGTCCTAGTGCATGAAATTCATGCACTCGGGGCAGGGAGTGGGGGAATCCCTCAGCCCAGCCTGCACCCTCTCGCAGTCCGGAAGACCTTGAGGGATGTCCGACTGATGGTTCCTAAGCTGGCAGTTGGACATCCTTAGCGCTACCATGGAGGCGGGAAATGCTTTCGCCATTGCTGCTACACTCACCAGCCATGAGCCTGGCTTAGGGCTTTTGGTTGAATGGTGTTCTCCCGGGCGGGGCCCACTGACCATGAAGAGGCAGCTCCTGCATTAAGCATCTGCCCCCTAGTGGACAGTGTGTATCATAGCTACTGGTCATTCTGCCATTCGGTTGATTTGCATATTAGCCTTTTATTATATAGGATAACTGTTCCAATATTTGCAAAATTAGATCACTCACATGACCAAAATTTGGCCACAATATCTGAATTAATATATTCTTGAAAAAACTCATGCATTTCGTGAGGTGCAGAACTTTTTTTAAATTTTTTAAAATATATTTTATTGATTTTTTACAGAGAGGAAGGGAGAGAGAGAGAGTCAGAAACATCAGTGAGAGAGAAGCATTGATCAGATGCCTCCTGCACACCCCCTGCCATGGATGTGCCTGCAACCAAGGTACATGCCCTTAACTGGAATCGAACCTGGGACCTTTGAGTCCACAGGCCAACGCTTTATCCACTGAGCCAAACCGGTCAGGGCAAGGTGCAGAACTTTAAGTAGCTGAATAAATCCTATCATGAGACAATCTGATAATGAAAACAAATTGACATTATAAAATCTGAATATATGGAATAAATATAGATAGAAATTTTTACTATGGAAACATATCAGCTAAAGAGTCAGAAAGATTAATAACCTTTTAAATCTATCCCTTGAGTATTTTTATGTTGATGATTGCAATGATCAATAAAAATACATAATTCTCTCACTGGACATCATAGAGGATTTGTAACCAGTTTACAATCTATTTGAGGTGATAATATGCATTGTCTTAAAGAATGATTTTGAATAAATTTCCAACTTGATGGAGAGGACAGAAAACAAGTCTTTGTTTTTAGTCTTGAAGCAGTCATGTCTAGCTTGGCGAACAATCAGAAAACAATAACCTCCACGGGACTCCACTGAAACAGAAATGACTAAGAATCCTCCAATGACAATATTCATACACAAGAATATATTATCACGATTGAAACCAAATACAAACATATTGAGAAAATTTTAATAAAGAAAAAAAATGAGCTATGGAGGCTAAATTAACAAAAAATAAATTCTGAAGGGCTAGATGCCACATAGAAACACAAACCCGGAGGTGTGGCTGGGACTGTGCTCTAATAGCTAGCCATCGATGGGCATGGCTGGTATCCCTCAATAAAACAAAGCATTTCTGCATTCCAATGGTTAGCACATGAGCACACCCCACAGCAACCAGTAATTGTCCCATCGCGTGACTTTCTGCAGCAGTTTCTGTTTATTTGCTGGTTATTGTTAATCCTCACTTCAGGATGCTTTTGTCCATTAATTTTTTAGAGAGTGGAAGGGGAAGCAGGGTGGGGAGGGAGAGAGAGAGAGAGAGAGAGAGAGAGAGAGAGAGAGAGAGAGAGAGAGAGTGTCATTGAGACAGAGACCTCAGTTGGTTGTTGGCATGGGCTGACGGGGTGGGTATCTAACATGCAAGCCAGGTTCATGCAGATGCTGTAGGCACTGGGCCACACACACTGGCTTGGGCTCTGCAACAGTTTTAACATGTGCCAGTTGATGTTCTAACCTGCACTAAACCATGCCCCAGTCATGTGCCTTGTTTATTCCTAGCGACTAGTGAATGCATGCTGTAGCAGATCTATTCAGTAATAAATTCAGTATACAAGTTAAATAACTGTAATGCTTATAGAAAACTTCCTTGGAATTGAACTTTTCATACAGAATTTTAATTATACAAATGGGACTACATCAGTAAAAACAGGCAAAATAACCAATTTGTCTATATTTTAGCATACACATTTGGAAAACCTACTTTATTAAGTAACAGACTTTCAGTTTTAATGGACACTCTTTGCCCAAATTAGTTCATTATATTGAGGTTTTACTGTACTTAGAAATGAATATTTAGAAGATGATGGTTATCTTTGCATTGTTAGGTTGGCTATATGTGAAATTAGTGTCCAATTAACTTTTGCCTCAGCTTTGCCCTCAAATATTTAAACAAACACTTTTTAGATTTTAAGAAATACTTGCCTTCATGTTTGATAATATGCCAAAGTTTCTCAAAGCAACTCCTATCCAAATCTGAGTGCTGCTTTCAGGAGCAATGATGGCCTGTTGGGATACAGTGCTCGGTGAACCGATATTTTCTTTGTTTGTTTTGAGGAAATGATAACTAATGTTTACCTTACTAAACATTGAATTATTTTTGTCATGCCTATGAAATAATCTCTTTTTGATGAGCTCCCATTATAGATCATGGTAACTGGGATGGTGTAATTAGCTATTTTGAGGCTATCATGCCATAGACTTCCAGCACTTTTTTCCTTGGCCTAAAAACAAAAGAAAATGTAAAAATTAGATCTCAGTTTAACTTAAAGCAGTTGACATCAAAGCATAAACTCATTCATATCAGTTATTCAACTCAAATTCAGCATTTGTGGGTAAAAACTTAACGATAATTGCATTTCTTCTTCTTCCCCACACAGCCTGTTTTCTCAAGTATTTTCATTTTTTAGCAAAATGTATTTTATTAAATTTTGAACTCTTCTGAATTCTTAGGCAACATAAGAAGGCTCATTTTAGAAAATTGTCAAATCTTCCTTGTAACCTCTTTTTTCTGGGACCAGAATAAAAGCATGCTATAAGTGATAACACCTAAGAAAAAGATATCATAAAGATTATCATTCTTATTTAGAAAATTAGCAAACCTAAGTAATGGTAATCTTTGAACACTTATATTTTAAGGAAAGTATAAAATAGTTTTTTTCATAGCCTATTGTTGTAAAAGTTTCTTCTAGTACAATTTAATTAATTTTCCCATACTAAGAATCTGAGTGAAAGCTCTTATTAAAGAGAACTCCATTTTTACCAAATTCTATATAGTTTGCAAGTGGATTCAGTAAAAAATGGAAATTACTATGACAATTCAAAAATTAATGACTTGAACCTATAAAATATAATGATATCTTTAAATAAATCAGTTCTTGGAAAATTAGAAATATCATAGTCTTGTTATAAGATAAATGGCTGTGTCATCCATGAATTCCTATTCCAATGATTACTGATGACCAACTATACAGATTTGACAAAAGCACATTATTTTATTTATTTTGTACAGTTCTTCTATAGCCAGTCTTTTCAATCTATAGATTAAATTAATTATAACTTTTATAGTGGGATGTTCCAACTATATTCTCAGAAATTCACATTTCTGAGCTTACTTTAAGATTGTTGAGCTAGTAAAAGAGTAATTTCTTGAAGTGGCACTAGTCAATTGGAAAGGATCTTTCCTGAGCAAAGAGCTTTATTCCTAATGATGATGGCTTATCCATCAGAGGGAAACACCATGGTGAGAACATCATCATTTTGTCAATAGTATTCATCTCCTAACCTAACCATAGAATTCATATCCACTGAATACACAGAATCTTTTTCATTAAGTGTTGTGTCATATTCAAGACCAAGTATCATTGCTTAGGGGCTCCTCTGCCAAGTGTGACACGCAAGGAAGAGACTCAATCACTCTCATTTTGTATTTTGTAAAAATTTAAAACTCTAATTGTTTAGAAGCATCACACAGCTCATAAATACTTTGCATGAAAGAAAACCTGGTGAACAGTTGCAGAAAATATTCAGGATTTATCATGTCTGGAAAAGTGGCAACTATAAGGTGGGACATTGCTAGAACCTTTACAGGTAGAATGTGTCAGACCAGCTCGAGGGTGCCATTCATGTGTAAATGGTGTTTCTGTTGCTCATGTGAGTATTTTTTTTTTAGGTAAAATACTATTGCACTCCTAAGAATATACAGAATAATGTAAACAGGCTCTGGGAGCACTCTAAATTCCTGAAACAAGAGAAGATCTGTGTGCGTGTGGGGGGGGGGGTTGTACCTATGAGAGTCATGGTAATCAGAAGAGAGAAAGATTCCAGCTACCCTTTAAATAGCAGGTGCTTCCCACATTTTCAGCCAAAGCTTCAGAAACCTTTCCCCCTGGAGTTCATTTTTTATTTTCCAATGCCTGAAGGTGAAGCTAGAGCGGAAGGGTAAGGCACAGCTCTTAAGCTGTATCCTTAATACATTCAGCTTTTCCAACACAGCAAAAGGGGGCTGGGGCTGAGGCGGAGACAAAAGAGCTCAGTTTCACTTCTGACTTTGTCCCAAATTCTTCACTGCCTGGTAAATTCCTGTACACCCATTTTCTTTCTTCTCCATAACTTGGAATTCCAAGGCAATGTTAGTGTAAAATACTTCTTAGCAATTGAAAGCACTATGAGCGTATAAGATATTATCAAATGAATGTCATTTTTTTAATTTCAAAGGTTCACCTATGATCATTTTAAATATTATGAACACATGATTTATATCAATATTTTTTGTCATGTGACTTTTAGACAAGGTAATGATGTTCAAAGGTAGGAGTCTTTTGTTCGTTTGTACCCACAGTATTCTACCTTCGAACTGTGAACTTCATCAATAGCTGCTAATTAAGGAAAATTCTCCTCAGTCTTTCAATGTACTATTTAATTAAATCAGCATTCATAAGAAAATACTCAAGGTTATATTCTGTTTCAAGATGGGATTATTGGCTTATTAATTTTCCTCTTCAGTGTAATCTGATCAAAATTAGACCCTGGAAGTCTAGTTTATCTCAAATCTAAAGGGTGTGAAGTAACAAGTTTGGATAACATTTTTTAATTAAAATACTAATTTCTTGTCCACAAACACCTAGCTCTGTGATCATAGAAAATGCTTGTTTCCTCTTAACATTTTACTTCCATCTTTCAGATCAACACTATAATGCATTTACACTTACTTCATTAAAAAAAAAAAAAGATTTATACTCATGTCCAAGCATGAACATGGAACCTTTAAGAAATTAATCCTATTACTGAAGGAAACTATAGAAGATAAATAAAATACATAAAAGTATTGTTTAAAGACATAGGAGAGCAACCATGGCAGGCAGCAGTTGGATGTACCCCTGGGGAGCCCCCCTCACTTTTTGTCTTTCCTCAGAATGTGTCAATCACATTAAACATGGTACCCTAAGGATTTGGGCAGCCAAACTAGGAAAGGAGTCTGGAGTTCAGAGCCTCTAGGGTGACTAAAACTTAAGGGGAATATCACTAGAGGCAGGGAACCAGAAAGAAGTAATTTGTAGGCAATTCCCCCACTTTAGAAATTGTCTGATAATTAACTGTCTATTCCAGCTGTGACTCCTAAAAACCAATGGAAAACTGCATCTGAGGAGCTAAATTTCTGAGAAAATATTTGGCAGCCTTGCTACTAAGAAGTTAGAATTCAAGACTAGCATAGAGGCAAAAAACAAAAATAAAAAAAGAGAAACAAATAGATATCGAAGGGAGGGAGGGATGGAGAGAGGGAAGGAGAGAGAGAGAAACTTGCTATTTCTGATGCTCAATTTCAAAGGTTCCAAAGAAACATAAAATAAAATAAATTTTCTTCACACAGAAAAGCAGGATTTCTCTAAGCAAGTTCTGCTCTCTGATCACTCAAGTGTCAGGTGCCCCCAAGCAGTACACTGTCAACATGGAATTTACCAAAACTAATTTTAAATGTTAAAATGTCATTTCAATTTACCTTTCTCAACTCAAAATTATGTGGAGAAAAAGACTTTTTATTTGCCTAAGGAACAGGTCACTGGAACCTTGCAACGTCCCTTTGAAAGGTAAAAATTGTTTTATATTTGGAGAATCCAATATTTATTTGAGCTAGCAGAGTAGTCTAGGGCATAACAATGAAATATTTGGTTCAAACTGTGTTAAATAAAGAAGAGAAATAAAATACACAGATGGGAATCTCTTTGAACTTTTTATTTAAGGATATGACTTTCACAGCTATTTCTTATAAGTCTTGTTTCTCTTATATCAACTCAGTAACTAATCAATGTCCTAAATGAGTAACACAGCCTCCTTGTGAAATATTAAGCCACATGAACCTATGCTCCCACACAAATATTTTTGTTGGCATTTCCCTCTAAATCTTTGATGCATAAAACCATTTTTATTGTATCAAGATTGAAATTACCAATATAGATTATTTCACTGTAAAGAATTTTGAATGGAAAAGATTTTAGAAATTTCCTTGTTCCATATCCGTGTTTTTTATATTAGAGATTATGTGAAACAGGTGAGTTCAGTTAATGAAGTTCACATAGTTTTCCATGATAAAATTAGAACATAATTATTTTATTTAAATTATAAAAATATTATTTTTCAATTAAAGTTGATATGTTAATATCAATAATATAACCCAGTGATTAGACATTATGTAACTTTTAAGTGATCACCCTGTTAACTCTCATTGTCATCTGACACAGTTATTACAGTATTATTGATGATACTTATTGTACTGTGTTTTACATCCCTGTAAAATACAATTTGTACTTTTTAAAGGCTTCACCTTTATCACCTGTCCCCCTGACACCTTCCCATCTGGCTAACTTCAAAAAGGTCTTTGTATCTCTAAGTCTGTTTCTGTTCTGCTTGTTCATTTGTTTTGTTTTTTAGACCTGTTTTGTCTGGCGTAAGCACTGCTGCCTCTTTTATACAGCATATATAAGGGTCTTGTTTTGTTATCCATTTAGCCTCCATATGTCTTTTGACTGGAGCATTTAATCCATTTACATTTAAAGTAATTTTTGACGTATATGTACATACACTTTGTTTTAATAGCTCAATTTATGTTTCTTTTCAGATTTAACCCGTTGGAGTTCATAATTATTCAAAGTGTTTACTAGTATACATTTTTGGGGGATACCCTGTATTTGTTGCCATTTTATTATTCATAGTTTTCTTCT
>PVJC01035779.1:0-18017 GCA_004026665.1 Murina feae
AGATGGGCAGTAGGCAAGCTTGGGAGGCAGGCAGCACCCAGCCCTGGTCACAGCTCAAAAAAGAGAACAACATGCAGGGGAGGGCAAGAGTCTGAGAGATCAACATAGAGGGGGTGCCTGCTCCAAGCCTCCACGGTGTGCCTGGGGGCAGGCCCCCGGCAGGTAGACACACACAGGAGGACTGCTCTGAGCCTCAGATACGGCTGGGGTCAGGTCCCCAGTGGCCACACACACACACACACACACACACACAGAAGGAGCCTGGCAGACTGGGGCCATCATAGGACATCCACTGAGGGGTCCCCAACTGTGAGAGGGCACAGGCCGGGCTGAGGGACTCCCTCCACCCCGAGTGCACAAATTTTTGTGCACCGGGCCCCTAGTATATAATAAAAATGATACCACTAAAGTGCCTAGTTCAAAATGCCCCATGATTGAAATATTTTTCATTGTTCTTCCAAATGCTTTTCCTTATTTTCTTAGAATACTTTTTTTAAAAAAAAATCTACATTTTGTTGCCTTCATTTTCTAGATAAGCCCCAAATTGCTTATCCAGTTTGGTAAACAGTGCCAGGCTTACAGTGATGAGATAATGATGTTTGTCCCTTGAGCCATCGAATGACTATAAAAGATCTTGTCTCAAGGAATATTAAAATCTGAAAACCTTCTGAGTGGGACGAACTGGATAGGTCATCTAGTCTGAAATTTCCCTAACACAGTTATTCTTTCCTGATTGATGACTCTTCACTCCGCAACAGAGCACACTTCTGAAACTCTGCTGCCTTTAGACGATGGTGAGTTTCATTTCCTGTCTTGCTACCAGAGGTCAGATATAAAATACATTATCACATGTCTGCTCTTCCATTAAGGGTTCCTGACTTTCTAATTGTCATTATAAAATTCTTTACATACTGCATGGACTATATCTTCTTTCTCAAAAACTTCACTATTTTCATGAGTGTGGTAAATAGGCTCTTCAGATCAAAACAGTCTGAGTTCAAGTCCTCTCTTGGTCACTCAATAGCCACGTGATCTTGTATTAACTAATACCCATGAATCTTAATTTCCTTATTCTAATCCCATAAGGGATGCTTTATCACATAAGAAAAGGAGAGGTTACACACAGTGAAACATGTTCATAACTAGTAAACATATTAGTAATTAGTAAAATCATCACTGTATAGTATGCTCTATCCACTGAGCCAAAACCAGGTAGATTTCTCTCTCTTCTCTCAGATTCTATAGCTGGAAATTTCTTGATGCTGACAATTTCTTGAAGCTGGTTTTGATTCCCTGTCTTCCTCTTGGTTCATTTCTTCTTTCTAGAGATTTCTCACTCTCTCCAACAAGTGTGAGCACAGAGGAGCTTTTGTAAGCCTATTGTTTGATGTTTTCTACATGGAGGTTCACCAGCTTCCGAGTACAGGTCATATCTCATCTCAGACACAAAGACAAATAAAGCTCATTGCTAGGAGGGCACAGGAAGTCTTTCGTGGGGCTCATTCTTCACACTTCCTAGGTCTCCAGTCAAACCAATTCCCTCATGAGTCCCCTGAAATATTTCACATGAAAAATTTTTCATGAGGGCTCTGATGACACAAAGGAGCCTCCAAGTTTGTATGTTTAAATCCGTTCGATGGTTCTCATTCCTTGCTTCTTCCTGCTGAGAGTCAGCTGCCATGCCCAGACTGCTGTGGAAGGCACAGCAGCACCAGCATATCACCGTCAGCCCAGGCAGAAAAGTTGCTCTTTTAGAGCCTTTCCCCAGGGTTTAAAGCATCAATTGAATGGACTCACTCTCAATAAGCTCTTCTTATAATGGTTCATCTGTCTAACCTTTCCCTTCTATTTAATTAAAACAAATCACCCCATGTGCTTTTATTTTGATGCATTCTTTATTAAACGTTTATCAGTGGTTGCATAGGCATTATACATCTGCTTTGCTTCTTAAATGTTTCAAAGCTTTCTGAGTTTCTTTGATCATTTTTTTTCAACTAAAAGTTCAAAAAAGTGATGTTACCCTGCTGTTACCACTGGTGTAAATTCAAGTTATGAATTAATACACCGGAGCTAGAAACCTCAAGACTAGCCCAAAACAAACCTGTGATGACTTTCACTTCTTTCTTAAAAAAAAAAGTATACACACACACACACACACTAGGGGCCCAGTGCACAAAAATTTGTGCACTTGGGAGGTCCCTCAGCCCGGCTTGTGCCCTTTTGCAGTCTGGGACCCCTCGAGGAATGTCTACCGGCTGGCGTGCCTGGCCAGCCTGGGTGAGGGGCTGATGGCTGTTTTCAGGCTGCCCACAGTCCCTTCAGGGTTCAAGTCCCTACTGGGGTACCTAGGCAGCCTGGGTGCGGGGCTGAGGGCCATTTTCAGGCTGTCCACAGTCCCTTTAGGGTTTGAGTCCCTACTGGGGTGCCTGGGCAGCCTGGGTGCGGGGCTGAGGGCCATTTTCAGGCTTTCAGGCTGCCCAAAGCTCCCATTGATGCAACATCCCAGCAAAGCTGGCTGGAAGTAGGTTTCTGGGGTTTATTTATTTTCTATAATTGATTCACTGTTGCTTTAAGCCATGCCTAGGCAGGTAACGAAACCTCCTATTGGCTTCAGCTCTGTGGCTTCTATAATTGAAAGAATGTTGCCTTAGTAGAGGCCCAGCCGGCCTAGGCAGGCAGTTTCCTCCATCGCTGGTGCAACGGAAGCCTCCTGTTTTCTTCAGCGCTGTGGCTTCTATAATTGCAACTATGTTGCTGTGATCAGAGAGAGGCCCAGCTGGCCTAGGCAGACAGTTTACTCCTGGTGCAATGGAAGCCTTCTATTTACTCTAGCTCTGTGACTGCCGGCCTCCATCTTGGCTGGGTTAATTTGCATACAGTTGCTCTGATTGGCTGGTGGGCGTGGCTTAGGCATCCAGGAGAACCGGTCAGTTTTAATTACTCTTTCATTAGAATATATATATATATATATATATATATATATATATATATATATATGTAATTGATTTCTGAGAGGAAGGGAGAGGGATAGAGAGATGGGAACATCAATGAGGAGAGAGAATCATTGATCAGCTGCCTCCTGTATGCCTCACACTGGGGATTCAGCCTGAAACCCACGCATGTGCCCTGACAGGGAATTGAACTGTGACCTCCTAGTTCAGGGGTCAATGCTCAACCACTGAGCCACGCTGACTGGGCTTTCATTTCTCCTTTTAATGCTTGTGTGTAAGCTCCTCCCTTTTTTATGCCCTTTCCCAGTTCATATTAACTCAACATGTTTCTACTCTCTTATGCTTATCTTTTTAAGCAAAATTTGGAAATAAAAGAGATCTTTCCCGTGATCTTTAGCTCAGGAATACCACTCCTGGGATTCTAGTCCAAAGAAGCAAATCAAGGGAAGTAAAATATTATAATCACAAAGAAAACCATAGTATTTACAATGATAAACTGAAACAACCTAAACATTATGTATCCACCAGGTGGAATCATATGTGGAACCATATGCAGGGCTTTGCAGTAACTTGGAAAGCTGTTTGTGATATAATTCTAAAGGAAATGGAAAATGAAAAATTATATGTAATATCATTACAAAGTTCAGTTTCACATAACACTTGATTCTCATGAGATAAGACAAGTAATATTTTCTCACCAGCTTACTTATAGTCAGTCATTATTGCTCATTCACTTGACGATTACCTCTTAATTTTTTTCTATTCAATAATAACACTTGAAATTATTTTAAGCTTTAGTAGACTCATTGAGATTTTAATTTCTGCTTTTTTCTAATCTCATTAGTTTATATTAAACACATTTGCAATGGAAATTACTCTTAATTTTAAGGGTTTAAAAATATTACATCTTAATTTGCTGGTAGAATTTTGAGATTGTTTTCTGAATAAGTGTAGTCACCATTGTCTGGACCCATTTTACTGCTTATATTACATCATTTCCCCCCCGAAAAATTACGTTATTTCATATAAACACACCTACTGCTCTAAGGAGCTGCTTCTTTTGACTCTAGTTTTGGCTTGAGTCACAGGGACCAAAATAATTCTAGTGCCTTCCTTTTTGTTGAGCTGCTGATACCTATTTGACAGGTGTGGGAATTGGAGAATTAGTTATAGATCCAAAGAACTTGAAACTCTGGCCCATCATTTCAGCAGAAATGCTTGCCGTGAATCTGAACAGTCAGGATGTAAAGCTAGAAGTTCTAAATCATGGAACTTTGAATATGTTGTTGATTATTTCTTAAACCCCCCAAACAAAGCAGTATTTAGTAAAACTGTATCAAAGAAAAAGACCACTATTAAGTATATTATTTCTAAAAAGAAATAAACAAGATATTTGATATGATCCTTGAACTAGTTCTTCCATCATAAATAAAAGATGACACCAAGGAGAATAGTATTAATCAAATGTTAATATGTCTTTTGCACAAAGAACCGCAGAAGATCCAGAATTTTACTGCATTAGAGAAAGACATTATACATTGATTTGTCTATCGAAATTCAAAATTTCATTACAACCAAGAGAAAACTGAGTTTCCTATTGCTCTCAGTGTTGCTGCAAGTGAATTAGGTTTATGAAATTGATGATAAAGATCTTTCCTGTAGTTTTTAACTTCTTTATTAATAAAAAGCTAAAAGCAGGACCACGACTACTGAATCAACACATTACATATTTTACTAGATTTTTTTTCCCCCTAGGCACTTAAAAGCTTAAAAGATGGATGATCTCATGTGAAACCTGGAAGTACCTACTAAATAATTAAAGTTGTAGAGTTTGGTATGTCTTTCACTGTCATCTGGCTTTCATTGTTCTATTAAGAAATCACTCATTGAATAGCTGTTATTCCTTTAAAGATAATTTATTCTTTCCCTCTGTAGAACTTGTTATTGTTCTCTGCTTCTTATTAAAAAACGGTTTCTATATTATGTTCTTTATCAGATAAACCAATACTTAAAGGCTTGTCCTTCATGTCATTTATTTCCAATCACCTTATGTTCTTGTCTTTTTTTAAAAAAAAAACTATATGATTTTATTTCTTGAAATTTTGTATGTGATAATTATTATAGGCTTGGGGTAAGGTAGGGTTCAACCCAAGAGCATTTTCATTTACTTTTGGATGACTTAAGAGGCAATAAGCACCTGGGACCACCTTAAATGTTTGCATCTCTCATGTGTAGTGAATTCAGGCTGCATGAACTCTCCATGACAGTTGACTTCTCGTCCCAATAACCAAGGGTCTAGAAAACACTGTTTTTTTCCAGATCCCTTCAGTGCAGTGGGTCAACTTCTTATTCATCTTCATAAAATATTTGTAGTCCTTGGAGTTTAATATTATTTTTCACTGATTCTCCTTATAGTTTCACAAATTTTAGATGCATATCTACAGTAACCCGTGTGTCTATAACTCATGAAATCCAAAGTTCTTGTTAACCCAGGTTAGCAAATATCCTCAAGGCAGAAGCTTATTTCACTGCTTCATTTACTTCCATGACTTTCTTTTCATCAATTAGGTTTTTGACCTTGAGTGATTTATTACTTTATTTTAGTTTTTTTTCTTTTTCTTGGGGGGTAGGGTGGGGGGGGGTTAATGAAACATGATTTCTAGAAATAGAAGCATGGTTTAATTCTTGATTTCTTTAACTATAAATATTTTTATGTCCAGTGAACTTAGTCTCTTACACGACTATATTGTTATCACCTAATTCCATTCACCTGAAAACTTAAATTCTAATATATCATTCTCCTAATGCAAACTTTCTGTCCTCCCATTTCCATTTCAAGGATACTTATTATCTGTCAATTTCTCTTTTTTCCATGCAGTTTTTCAAATCTTTTCCCATTTCACACCCTTCCTGGTTGAGCTGGACCTATACTGAATCACTTGGATATTCTCTGATCAATGTCTTCTTCCTGAACTCCTTCCCATGTTGCTTGCTCTCCAGACCTCAATCTCTGAACCAGTCCCACTCTCCATTAGTTCTGCTTCGACACTCAGACTGATGAAAATGATAGGACAACACATTGAGATAGTGCAAATGGAATATCATGGTTTTCAATCATAGGCTCAAATTAAGTTACTTCCCAACTCCTTTCACAGAGCCCTCAAGAGTGAATAATATCTACACAGCCATTCTCAAGCCATCAATTCTAACTCTGTCCTTGTTTTTCTCAGAGACAATATTATCTTGTATTTTGCAGGAAAATGTCCTTAACTTCTAGCTCTTTCCACTGAACATAATTAAAGTCACAGCAATCATTCTCAGCAGGAGGGGTGTCCTTCATGTTCATAGTTAAATCTATCTGTGCTGTTGATCACCTTGCCTCCCTTTTTCTTAGAAGCATTTCTATATTATCCAATTATTAACATCTTCTCTCTATACCTGACCTGACTCTATATATTTCTTCAATACTCTACCCCCTTGAAAATGCTTCTTGCCCTACCCAGTTTGGCTCAGTGGCTAGAGCATCGGCCTGCGGACTGAAGGGTCCTGGGTTTGATTCCAGTCAAGGGCATGTACCTTGGTTGTGGGCACATCCCCAGTGGGGGGTGCGCAGGAGGCAGCTGATCAATGTTTCTCTCTCATTGATGTTTCTAGCTCTCTGTACCTCTCCCTTTTTCTCTGTAAAAAATCAATAAAATTTATTTAAAAAAAATGCCTCTTGCCTCCACATTCCCCTCATATATAAGTATATTTTATATTACTTTCCTCCTCCCTCCTCAGAGCAAACATCATTTCCTCACTTTTCCTACCACTCTGCTACCGTTTACAACCTGACCTTCTTTAAGCCCTCACATTGAGATGCCTTCTGATAACTTCACAAATGAAAAAATAATTTTCAAATTCAATTATCCTTTTAATCGATACTCTTTATATTTTGAAAATTGGCATTCGTTCCTCTAGGTTTCATAATATCTTTCTCCCTCTGAAGACCTTTCCTTAATTTAATTTACTGGCTTCTGTTTTACTACCCACTGCTTAATTTTTGGTGTTATGTAAGGAGTTCATATTATATTCTTCTATTTTAATTCTATATACTCTATGTTATTGATGTCAACAACTCCTATATTGTACACTGGCATTATTAAATCAATGACTCACAAATGTAATTCTTTGGTCTATACTTCTCTGTAGAGAGAGATTCATATCCACATATGTGATGTCCTACTGGACATTTCCACCTGGACATCCTGTGTTCATTTTATTTATTTATTTTATTTTATTTTATTTTATTTTATTTTATTTTATTTTATTTTATTTTATTTTATTTTATCAATTTCAGAGAGGAAGGGAGAGGAAGAGAGAGATAGAAACATCAATGATGAGAAAGAATCATTGATTGACTGACTCTTACACACCTCCTACTAGGGATGGAGCTCACAATCCAAGCATGTGCTCTTGATGAAATGGAACCTGTGACCCTTCAGTCCACAGGTCAAAGTTCTATCCATTGAGCCAAACTGGCCAGGGCTCTGTGTTCACTTTAAACCCAACTAATACCCTAAGTACCCAGAAAAAAAGAAGAATAGATGCATTACTGTGAGCAGATCAAAATGTTGAATATTTGGGATTCTAGGCTGAGTTACACTCTGATGTCCTTATTCTTTTTTTAAGGTGAAATCATTCAAGGTGACTCAGCATATGTACCACAGAGATATCATCTAGGGAAATATAGTCCTCATTGTCTGGACTCTTAAAAGTGCTATAAATGAGCTCAGATAAGAAACATTGCCATTAACTGGTAAGATTTGGATGCTAAGTGGACCTCTCAACAAAGAGATGGATGATAATCAACCTTTTCATGACATTATTGCCAGCAGGTCACTAAAATCATGTCTAGATTTATTGTCTCTCCTTGTTACGTTTAATTGCAAAGGTATATTACTTGTTAAGTAACATGTCATAAAAACAAGTTCCACAGAATACCCCATAAAAATCTTTTGAATTAAAAATTTTCTCTAATATTAGATTCACTTTAAAAACAAATATCCATATTTGACTTGTTTTCAAAGTAGATAATGATTATATAAATGATTCCAAAATAAAAATAAATATGCTCTCCAACATACAATAAAACTGATATTTAAAAATACTAATATGTTTGTGAAAATTTTCACATATCCAAAATTTCCCAAGAGAATAATAAAAATGTATCAGAGCAGCAGTATTTCAAATGGTGACATGCACTAACTAGTTTGGCTCAGTGAATAGAGCGATGGCCTGAGGACTGAAGGGTCCCAGGTTTGATTCTAGTCAAGGGCATGTACCATGGTTGTGGGCATATCCCCAGTAGGATGTGTGCAGGAGGCAACTGATCGATATTTCTCTCTCATCCATGTTTCTAGCTCTCTATTCCTCTCTGTAAAAAATAAATAAAAACATACTTAAAAATAAAATGGTGACGTATGTAGAATAGAAAGATTGATTGAATGAAGTTCAGAAAGTAAGCTAAATATGCACACATTAAATACATAATTAAGGTTGTATTTCAATTCAGTAGGTAGAATCTAATCTAATAAAAGAGTAATATGCTAATTGCATCACTCTGCTATATCCCAAGCCATGCTCACCAGCCAATCAGAGCGACTATATGCAAATTAACCCAGCCAAAATGGCGACCAGCAACCACAGAGCAAAGGCAAACAGGAGGCTTCATTGCCCCTGTGATGGAGAAAGCTGCCTGCCTAGGCAGGCTGTGGCTTCCACTGAAGGCAACAAAGTTTCAATTATAGAAGATAAATAAATGCCAGATACCTGCTTCCAGGCAGCCTTGCTGGGAGCTTGGGTGGCTGGGGGCTGTGGCCAGCCTGCAAACAGCCATCAGCCCCTCACCCAGGTTGGCCCCACCCTCTTGGGGTGAGAGTCTCTGCTGGAGGGCTTGACCAGCCTACACACAGCTATCAGCCCCTCACCCAGGCTGGCCAGGCATCCCAGCAGGACCCCCCTCCCTGAAGGAGATGTGGCCAGCCTGAAAATGGCCCTCAGCCCTTCACCCAGGCTGGACAGGAACCCCAGCAGAGCCCCCTACCCTGAAGAGGGTATGGCCAGTCTGAAAACAGCCCTCAGCCCCTTACCCAGGCTGGCCAGGAACCCCAGCAGGACCCCTACCCTGATCCAGGACACCCTTCAGGGCAAACCAGATGGTCCCCACCCATGCACCAGGCCTCTATCCTATATAATAAAATGGTAATATGCAAATTGACCCTAACAGCAGAACAACTGGAAATGACTGGTCACTATGACACACACTGACCACCAGGGGGCAGATGCTCAATGCAGGAGCTGCCCCTGGTGGTCAGTGCACTTCCACAGGGGAGCTCTGCTCAGCACAAGCCAGGCTGATGGCTGCCAGTACAGAGGTGTTGGTAGGAGCCTCTCCTGCCTCCTCAGCAGTGCTAAGGATGTCTGACTACAGCTTAGGCCTGCTCTCCACTGGCAAGTGGCCATCCCTCGAGGGCTCCCAGGCTGCCAGAGGGTTGTCTGACTGCCTGCTTAGGCCCAATCACCCGGGGAGCAGGCCTATGCCAGCAAGTGGACATCCCCTGAGGGTCCCTAGACTGCGAAAGGGCACAGGCAGAGCTGAGGAGCCCCCTTGAGTGCACAAATTTTTGTGCACTGGCCCTCTAGTACTTAATAAATGTGTAGGAACAACTACATTTTGATCTCTACCTGATAAATAATTTGGCTACAGACACAGACAGTGGCTTCTTTATCAATAGTAAAACCAATATTAAATAATTATTGACCCACTGTCTTATCATATCTCCACATTAGAGGATAGGAGTATAGTTGTGAGTCAATAAGCCAGATATTGACTAAATATATTTTTACACTAGGGTAAATAGAACTCTTGAAGCTGGAAGGGCTTCTAACTCAATAGACACTATATGCAGGTTTTAGAAGTGAAAACAGAAGTCTGTGCGTGACATTTGCAGATGCTAAAAGTGATACTTAAATACAAACATGATTTCCCCTTGGAGAAGGAGAGTTTGCAGCTATGATGGGCACACTGTTCTTAGAATTTTCTTCTGAACTCTAGGCAAGCCTCCATGATGCTCTGTCTTCTCCAAAATCAGATGTACTCTTGAATTTAAGATAACCTGAGATTGCAAAGGATCAGTACCCGTAATATTAGAAATCATGACAAAATTGAACATTTAGGGAAAAGGAAGGTATTTGTAGAGATTCAAGAAACTTTTACTATAATGCCGTTTACTCATTTATTTGTATTCCTGATCATAATTTTAAAAAAAATCAATCATACTTCCCCTTTACCTTTCTCATCCATTCCATTCCAACCAGATTGTCTGACTCGTGGTAAACAAACAAATCAGGAAACCTAGTATCTACCCCTTTTTTGCACTGTCTTTCCCATCTTATAGCATCCATTTCTGCAAACATTCAGTAATTCTACAAAGCTCACATTGAACCACAGTCTTCCATGAAGGACTCCTCTTCTCTCAGCTGGTATAATCCTTGTGTAATATGCCACTCTTTGAACACATATATCACTCCATCCTATTAATCATCTGTTGAAGTCCCTATAGCTTTTCGCTAAGTATTCCCAGAGTAGGAATCATAACTTCCCCTTCTCTGTATCTAGAAGCTAGTATTCTACTAATGAAAGGAGTGATTTGGAGGAATGTTAAAATTACTGTCCAAGCAAGCAAACAAAAAATATTTGTGGAACATTTTAGTAGAGTACATTTATAAATAGAAGTTTTGAAGTTTTCACAACTTACAGTCTGATGTGAAAAACTACTAAAAGGTAAAAGATCAACTGAGGTTCACTAAAAGAAGTGCTTTACTTGCTAATCATTCACAGTTTAAAACTTATTTTTTAGTATACCTTGTACCTCTGGTCAAAACTCCAGAACATACATATGGACTCTTAGTTGTTGAAAAATATTTTGTTGACTTTCTTATAAAAAATTACCTATAAATAAGGAAGCGTCCTTTTGCTTCATTCTTTCCGGGAAACAAGTAGAGCTGTTTTGTGATTGCCTGTGTGTTCAGCTGACCTTTACTCCCGCTTGGATTTCCATTTTTTGATTTCAGTGGTATTCATCAAAATCTTCACGCTGTATGGGCTCTATGTTCCCCTTGGTAAACAAAATGGATGCTAGACTTGTACAATTGTGTACACTTCCTTAAACACATGTCAAGGGCATGGATTCATAAAGAGGCTTTAAATTTCATGATTTCAAGTTGTACTTCTAATCTTTAAGGCAATTGGAATTCTCTTTCTGTGTTTTTTTTTCCTAAGACTATTCTAAACGATTACTATCTACTTGCTTTTTAGACTCAAAGCTCTTGAAGGTTTCCCCTTTCTCTTTGAAAGGAGGCAGATGGCTCTATTGTTGCAATCGGCCTCCACACAGCATGATGGGGATGACTATTTTTCCTTCTGGAAGGATTTCATTGTCATTTGATGATTGAGGATGTGATATTTCTAATCTGAACTTCCAGGAGCCAGCAAATGCAATTAAATGGTTCAGATTAAGCCAGTCACAGAGCTCTGGGCTGAGACATTTAATACTTCATTTAATTATATCAAGAAAAAAACATTCATAGGGTAAGTTATTAATCATACAAACATGCAGATATGGAAAAAATCTTCACATTCCCTTGCATATCAAATCTTCATTTCTGTCTCTGTCTTTGCTTCTGTCATTTCTCTACCGCTACCCTGTAAATCTCAGAGTGCCTTAGGGTTCTGTTCTGATCCCTCTTCTCCTCTTTCTGCACTTTCTCCTTAAGCTATACAACCTAGTCCTGAGATTCCCTCCACCGTACTCAAGTTGATCTGATGTATCTCCTACTCCAGGGCCCCAGGTGAGGGCCAAGGCCTGTGTTCTTAACCCCACTGAAAACCCAGATCCCACAGAAATATCATTTATTTCTTTATCTCCCAATTTATATGTCCCACCATCTATTACATACTTGGTGACTTATAGCTCCTTAAATTAAATATGGGTAAGTCTATCCTTTTCACCTAACCTCACCAAGAATCAATTAGTTCCTTCTCCTCTATTCCCAATTCTAGTGGGGGCTACCACCACCCACGCAATTCAAGTTAGAAATCTGAGAAACCATCTGGACTTCTTGCTTACATCCTTCATATCCAAACACACCCCCTTATCCACTGACATATTCAGCCACCATTACATTGTCACCTGTACCACCTCCTAACTAGTTGCTTTATAGGGATTGCTGGGAAAACCCACCCAGGGCCTAGATTAAAGCATCCTTCATCTTCACATATTCATTACCACCAATTAAAATTGCCTTGGAATTTTCTTTTATTGTCTTACAAGATTATTGAATAAGGTATTCAAATCCTACAACCATAAGCTATAAAAGTGGCTAATGCAGTCTGACCGAAATAGTGCCATTTGAATTTAGGCATCAATACCATGGCTTTGAAATATAAGTAAGTTGTGATTGGCATGTGATACATGAGCTTTAGAAGGCTGGAGAGTTGTTCTTCCCTAAGTTGCTCCAGACCCTGACCATCTGACCAATCCAACTACTGAATGTCCAATTACCCTCAAATCAATTAACTTCCCAGCTCCTACATACCTTGACACCTGAAAAAGACTAAGAAATCTACCCAGCTGGTTGTGTAAAAAGCAGTGGAGCATGGCTAACCCTCTAGCACACACAATAGACCAAGGCAGATTCTGTTGGGTCTTTAAAAATGTTCTTTACCAGGCAAACGACCAAGCTTTCTGAGGAATAGTGAGTGTTAAGAGCATACACTCAACTCTGCCCAGTCACTATACTTTTCCTTTGTCCCTTTATTGACTCAACCTGGAACTTAAACTCCTTTTTAACAAATGCATCTCTACTTTTGCTAATGGTTGTTGAGTACAATTTCAGTCTCATTCATCCACTTGCTATTTAAAATAGTTACTGAGCACCTGTTATGTGTTAGGCACTGTGCTTGCACATGTTGTAATTTGGGATGTATGAAATGTAAGGTTTTATAGTAACACAGTGTGCTCAGTATTATGCTAGGGGAAATGCAGAGCCCCAAAGCAGGGCATGTAGCCCAGATTGAATGGGAGAATGGTTTGAGATCTTTCTGGGAAAGTGTCCTGTAAGCTGAGACTTGAAGGAAAAGGAGAGATTGGAGTGGGAGCTCCTGATAGAGAAAAATGGAGTGTGTGAAAAATCAGAGGCAAAGAAGAATGCAGGATTTTCTAGCAACTGAAAGTTGTTTCTTGCGGCTAGAGAAGAGATTATGGTGGGATGGGATGGGGTCAGCAAAGACCTGTTGATGAGAACAGCATGGGCCAGGCTTGCAAGCCTATTGCTAGGTCAAGACTTTAAGAGCAATGAAGAAACAGAAAGGTTTTGCCAAGGGAGTGATATTATCAGACATATGTTCTAGGAAGATCATTTTAGTGGGATTGGGAGGAAACAATCAGAAGGAAAAAGGTTGGAGGTAATGAGACCATGAGGAGACGGCTAACATAGTTCAGAAGAGAAAAATGGAGACCTGGTCTGCTTCAGTGACCTCTCAGTGTGTTATCCAGAAAACTTACAATCTCTAATTTGACCTTTTCCCCTCAGATGATAGAAACTCCCATGAATATACACATACATCTCATTGTCAGAGGTTCTTGGTATCTGTGCCTACACATAGATAAAGTCCAACATGTCTAGTTTTGATTCCTCCCCAAGAAAAATGCCAAGAACAGCCCTTCTTGTGGATGGAAAGAAGAAAGAAGCACCGTATGCTTTTCTATCTAATACCTAAGCTCAGGACTCTTATGATAAAAGAACTGGCAGAGATTGGATTTCTCTCACTGTGCCTGGTGATTGAGGCAAACTGAAGGTGCTGGAGCCACAAAGAGACTAGTGTAAGACCCAGAAGGCATTCCCCGTCCTGATCGCACTCAACACAGCTTCATTCTATTGTTATTTTGGGTAAGAACTATTTCCAAACCAATGTAAGCCACTGGACTTAACTGAATATTAATACCATTAATACACATTAATCAAGAGTGGGAAACCCATAGGAGCAAGGGAATCACACCTTCTTCCCCTCACTTCCATGTCACCTTGGTTGTACAACATGTTGTCCATTCTGTGGGTTGGGAATTTGCTGGATTCATAATCCAGGGAAAGGTTAGTGAACTTGGAGAGAGAAAAAAGAGTCCCAATCCTAGCTCTCTTTCTCATTGAAAGTCAGTTGGCTCATTTGGATATTGATTTGTTATAATTTCTCTAAACAAAGTAGCAGGACTACATTTTCATACATTCTTTCTAGCTAAATGTCATGGTTGTATGAGTCAGTCTCCCAGACAGGGAAAGGCAGTAAAATGAGTATGGACACAGGATATTAGAACAATGATTAAGAAAAAAATGGAGCTTATCAAATAGCCACATCTCCTGTTTCCTAGACAGAGAGGCGTTCTTTCCTGAGGACCAGGCGCCAGGAGCCCTGGGGAGATGGAGGGTGCAATTGCTTCAGATATCCTTCCCCAGGGCCTTTCTGCTACTCCTGCAGAGACTGGATCAGGGTTTGATGTTTGGCATCTGCCAGCACTTTGACATTTCCTCCTGACATGTATTAGCAATGGATCCAGCCTCTTTTCCTGGATGGAGCTGAGTAGAATCAAGTGTCTGCATGGGCTTCCAGTTTGTGATTTAGCCACAGTCTTCAAAAACCAATTGGCCACCAATCTGACAGAGTGCTCAAGGCTAGAATGACCTTCCTCCAAGTTGCCACATTGTGAGTTATTGTCCTTGTGCAACTAATAAACTTGGCCATTGCAGCACAAAGACAATACATATGTGTTAGACATTCCCATGTCCAATAAAACTTTATTTATGGACACTGAAATTTAACTTCTACATAATATTCATGTCACAAAATATTATTTGTCGTTTAATTTTTTTAGTCTTAAAAATATAAATATCATTCTTAGTTTGAGGGATGTAGTCACCAGAGAGCTGAGCCATATGTGATTCATAGCCAGCAGTATGCAGATCTCTGTCTACTAGACCCAACCCTCAGATGACCCTGAGAGATGGGTAGGTCATAGGCTAAGTGTGAGTTAGGGTGAGTTAGGCAGACAGAGTTATCACTAAAAGAGGCCAAATAGCACCTCTACCTCTAAGCCATCCTATATAATAAAGAGGCAATATGCAAATTGACCCTCACGCCCTTGCATCACAAGATAGCTGTTCCCATGTCATCACAAAATGGCCACCCCACTTCATCACAAGATGGCCTGGGAGGGAAGTTGAGGGCAATCAGGCTAGCATGGGAGCAGTTAGGTGTCAATCAGGCCGGCAAGGGAGTAGTTAGGGGGTGATCAGGCTGGTAGGCGGAAGAAGTTAGAGGCAATAAGGCAGTCAGGCAGTGAGTGGTTAGGAGATAGCAGTTCCAGATTATGAGAGGGATGTCTGATTGTCTCCTGTGGGATCAGGCCTAAACCAGCAGTCAGATATCCCCTGAGGGGTCCCAGATTAGAGAGGGTGCAGGCTGGGCTGAGGGACACCCCCTCTAGTGCATGAATTTTATGTACCGGACCTCTAACTTCATCTATAATAGCAACAAGAATCCTTTGTTAAGTCCCCAAGGAAAAAAAGGGGAATTTGAGTTTCTTCCTACCTTCTGAGCTTGAAAAGCCTTTCCATTATATTTCCTTATATTCAGTAAGTTTTGAGTTAGAATTAAAGTTCCATTTCTCTGTCCTTAGTGAGAAAAGGAGAGGGGAGATGCCCATATTTTTATGTGCTTTTGTTTTCTTTATGTGACCTGTTAGCATCAGTGGTGATAACAATAGGTATAGTAAACTATCAGTTCTTTTTACAAATAATTCTTTACTTTTGAAAGTATTACATATGTCCTCCCCTGCAGCCCTGGGTGCCCCCTTATTCCCCCATTGACCCGCTCCAACCAGCCCCGGCCCCCCACCCCAGGCCCTCACTGCCCCATTGTCTGTGTCCATGGACCATGCATATATGCACAAAGATCCTTGTAAAGAAAACAGTTCTTAACAGAAAATCCTATCTAATAAAAGAGTAATATGCAAATTGACCATCAAAAGATGGCTTCCCTCATGTAGTTAAAGATGGCTTCTCCCCTGTGGTCAAAGATGGCTGCCACAAGATGGCCAGCAAGGGAGGGCAGGTGGGAGGGATCCAGGCCTGCAAGGGAGGACAGTTGGGGGGAACCCAGGGCTGCAGGGGAGGACAGTTGGGGGGGATCAGGTTGGCAGAGGAGGGAAGTTGGGGAGACCCAGGCCTGCAAGGGAGGACAGTTGGGGGGTACCAGGCTGGCAGAGGAGGGCAGTTGTGGGGGGGATCCAGGCTTGCAGGGGAGGGCAGTTGGGAGGGACCCAGGCCTGCAGGGGAAGACAGTTGGGGGGGACCATCCAGGCAGGAGGAGGGCTGTAAGAGGAAATCAGGCTGGCAGAGGAGCAGTTACACATTGATCAGGCTGGCAGGGGAGTGGTTAGGGGCAATTGGCAGGTGAGAAGTTGGGAGCCAGCAGTCCCGGATTATGAAAGGGATGTCCTATTGCCCGTTTAGATCTGATCCCACTGAGGAAAACGGGCAGTAGGACATCCCTCAAGGGGTCCCAGATTGGAAAGAGTGCAGGTTTGTCTGAAGGACACCACCTCCAACTCCCCACCCCCACTCCATGCATGAATTTTGTGCACCAGGCCTCTAGTAAGTTAAATAAAGATCAGATGAACCAGCTTTCAATCCCAAATTATAATTAACCAGAAGCCTGACTCAGCAAACATTACTTAAAGTCTCTGGACATCAGTTTCCTTACCTGCATAAGAAGGAACATGGATTTATTTGAACGGAATGAATGAATGACAGTTCTTATAAATATCACCTTATAGACAAGCCTCAAGGTACAAAGTAAGTTTTGCTAATGATGTGGGGAAATTATTGAAGGATAAATCAAATTTCAGTAAAATCATATTCAAATAGTAAATTCACATATGTATTTTTGTATTTAATGAGTTTTATAGTAAAGTATTCAGGATAAATTCAACTATAGATATTTATGTTTATTTTTCAGAAAGCATCTTAATTTATTTGGTTTAAGGATATCTACTTGCATCCATTTGAAAGAATGAAGAAACACAATTTTTAAATTAAATCTGTGAATTAAGACTGAACCTGCAGATGGTACTATGATCCCTTCTTAAGATTCAGTCTTTTTTTTTTTTTTTTTAGTTTAAGTTCTTAGGGAAATACATGGTTTCTTTATTTTGTGTGTTTTTTTTTTTTAATCCAGAAAAAAAATTAAATGGCATTATTTCTCTTTATTTTTGTGTTTTATTATTAAAACTAGGGGCCCAGTGCACAAATATTTGTGCACTCAGGGGGGTCCCTCAGCCCGGCCTGTGCCCTCTCACAGTCTGGGATCCCTTAGGGGATGTCCACCTGCTGGCATACCTGGCCAGCCTGGGTGAGGGGCTTATGGTTGTTTGCAGGCTGGCCAAGCCCCCCAGTGGGGTTCCTCACCCCATGGAGGTGTGGCCAGCCTGGGTGAGGGGTTGAGGGCCGTTTTCAGGCTGCCCACAACTCCCATTGACCCAACATCCCAGCGAGGCTGGCTGGAATCAGGTGTCTGGGGTTTATTTATCTTCTATAATTGAAACTTTGTTGCCTTGAGCAAAGGCCTAGGCAGGCAGCAAAGCCTCCTGTTTGCTTCAGCTCCATGACTTCTATAATTGAAACTTTGTTGCCTTGCACAGAGGCCCAGCCAGCCTAGGCAGGCAGTTTCCTCCATTGCTGGTGCAACGGAAGCCTCCTGTTTGCTCTAGCTCTGTGGCTGCTGGCCGCCATTTTGGCTGGGTTAATTTGCATACAGCTGCTCTGATTGGCTGGTGGGCATGGCTTGGCTGGTGAGTGTGGCTTGGCTGGTGGGCATGGCTTAGGTGTCACAGAGTGAGAGTCAATTTACATATTACTCTTTTATTAGATTAGATGGGTAAAATTGTCTTTATCACTGGAAAAATCTGCTAT
>PVJC01035780.1:0-18047 GCA_004026665.1 Murina feae
TTCAGGGCACATACCTAGATTGCAGGTTTGATGCCTGGTCAGGGCACATATGGGAGGCAACCAATCTCCTACATCGATGTTTCTCCCTCACTTTCTCTCTCTCCTATCTCTCCCATCCCCTCTCTCTAAAAATCAATAAGCAGGTCTCTCTCCTCCTTCCTCTCTCTCTAAAATCAATCAATAATTTTTTTAAGGCAACTGTTAAGACAGGAGTCAAAGAATTGCTGAATTCAGGCCCTTCTCTGTGTCTTTGTTTATAACAATTTCTTGGCTTCTATGGTGTTTATAGAGCAACTAGGATTTCCCCCAAATTAGAAATCTTCAGCGACGAATTTCTGGGCCTTCCTGAGGCTGTCCGTGCTACCAACTGCGGGTTCCTGCAGCATTGGCTCCATCTGTAGCAGTGAAACAGGGTGAGTCTAGAAGGAGCCTCCCAATGCTTTTATTTATTGTTTGACTCTAAAAAAAAAAAAGTATCAATTACTTTTGTAAAAACAACCAAGCTAAGCTATTTTGTAAAGGATAGAGTGGTCAACTGTGTCCCAGGATGATAAGGACCGAGACCGGTCCACTGGATGCAACACAGGGAGATTAGTAAGTGACCCAATCTAAAACAGTGTCTGTGTGGTGGGGGCAGGGGAATGGCTTAAGAGAGAGGACAAGTGAGGAAGTGGAAGCAGTAATTTTGGACAACTATTTCTGGAAGTTCGGCCATGACAAGAAGACAGGACACAGAGCAACGTGTGAATGAAGAAAGGAATGGGGAGGCAGGAAGAGGTATTTAATTTTTTGCTTATTTTTAAGATTGAAAAGAGCCTGTAGAGCCTGGCTGGTGTGGCTTAGTGGCTGAGGCCGACCCGGGAACCGAGAGTCCCTGGTTTGATTCCCAGTCAGGGAACGTGCCCAGGTTGTGGGCTCAGTCTCCAGGAGCGGGTGTGCAGGAGGCAGTCAATTGATGTTTCTATCTCTCTACCCCTCTCCCTTCCTCTCTCTAAAATCAATAAAAACATTTTTTTAAAGAGAGAGAGACACATCGGTCTCTCTCTCCCTCCTCCTCCCTCTCTCTCTTCCACTCTCTCTAAAAGTCAGTGGGAAAAATATCCTCATGAGAGGATTGAAAGAGAGAGAGAGAGAGAGAGAGAGAGAGAGAGAGAGAGAGCTTGTAGCTAAGAAGTGCATGATTCAGCAGGAAAATGGGATGTTTGCTCCATAGTGGAAGTACCTAAAGAGGGGAGGGAGTGAAAACCAGAGCACCAGGAAAGGAGTTGGCCTTAAACAGAAAGTGGAATGCTGTAACTGGGAAGGAGGAAAAGCCATGTAGAGGTCAAATGGAGAACAGAGATTGGAATAAAGGTGGGCCTGCAGGGGCCAGTGCCACCATGTAGTTTTGAACTGGGAGCACTCACCCTGTTCGACTCTGAAATGGGAAAGCTGTCTGTGATGGAAATGTTCATTATCTTGGCTGTGGTGGTTTCACAGGCACAAATACAGGTTAAAACTCATCAAATTGTACACTTTAAATCGTGCGATTTATGGTACATCAATTATACCTCAATGAAGTTGTGAATTTTTTTGTGCTTTTAAACTGGCATGCCTCAGTCAACAGGGGGCGTGGTTGTGCACCACAAGATGGAAAATGGTTTTCCTGTGTTTTAGTTTCGTGGTTTTGTTTTTCCTGATCTTTTCTCGGATAACAGAGCTCTTACTTACAGGCATTAAAAGAAAGCAATTAAGTAATTACAGGCATGAAGATACAGGCAAATAGATGTGCAAAGGTTAGAATAAAGCCCAGAGCTGCTGAAATATCTCAGTGCTGGAGTAGCAAGCATTTAGAGACTCAGGGAAAGGATGAGATAGCAAGACAAAAGCATTTCTTCACAGTCATGTGGGAGCCAAGTATAGGATTCTCTGATGGCAAAGATTACAGTTGCTGCCTTCCAGAAAACAGGTTTGCTACCCGTTTTTGTGAGTAGGTCAGTGCTGAGATGGCTGATTGAAGATGTGAAGGGAACAGAATTGAGAAGAGGCTTTTTCGCACACATGCTAGTTTGAGGACTTTGCTTCAGTCCAGACAGAGGAACCCTTGGCCCCTGACCGACAGGATCATTGTTCTCTCCTCTGTTAACTCCTCAGTGTAACATTTTGGGGCAATTAATTTCTTCTCTTTGGGTCTCTATTTTCTCATCTGCAAAATCAAATTGATAGTCTTTGCCTTTCAGAATTAAAGTGAAAGATTCTCATGAAAACATTTAAAAAGTAAAAGGAACTGTCTGTCAATGAGAGATCTTAATGCAACTACAATAGACAGCACAAGATGTGAAAAGGTTATCTATCCCCTGGACCTCCTCTGCCTCTTCCAGATACTTGTGGCCAGTTTTATTGATTGAGGACACTGGTTTCTTCCACCCACAGCCCCATCCTCCTTACCTATCATAACAATACCATGGTGTTATTAGCCCGTGTTACACCTGTGTAAAAAGAGGTATAGTTTAAGTGTCTCTTCTTGGGTTAAAAGCTAATAACACAGAAGAACTGGGATTTGAACCCAGAACTCAAAGATATACATATATTTTTTATTGATTTCAGAGAGGAAGGGAGAGGGCAAGAGAGATAGAAATATCAATGATGAGAGAGAATCATTTATCAGCTGCCTCATGCATGCCCCCTTACTGGTTATCAAGCCCAAAACCCAGGCATGTGCCCTGACCGGGAATCGAATCGTGACCTTCTGGTTCATGGGTCAATGCTCAATCACTGAACCACACTGCCTGGGCTGTCTGCTACCTTTTAAAACACTAGTATCTCGGCAGTGTACTCAGTGGTCCTGCAGATCTTTCTCTGTTTCAATAGTGTTTGAGCTGAACAGACCTAGGGATGCCCCTTCTTCCAACCTCCCACCAGCTTCCAACTTCTTTTCCAGTTGTAACCTTCAGAACCATCTTCTGCCTCCAAGACCAGACAGCATCATTTGTTGAGCTTAACTTCAATTGCCTAGCACCCTGAGCTCCCAGATCCCTTAGAATTTTTCCACCAAGGTGGAGGCCCCTGTCAACCGCCTGGTCAACCTGCGTTTGTGGGAGTCTCGCATCTGCCTCTGTCCGGACTATTTCAACCATGACTATGTGGCTCTGGAGGGTATGGGTCACTTTTTCTGAGAGTTGGCCAAGGAAGAACTGAAGGGCACACAGAGTCTCTTGAAAATGCAAAACCAGCATGGTTGGCCACACCCTCTTTCAGGACTTGCAGAAACTGTCCAGAGAAGAACCTGAACCAAGCCCTTTTGTGTGTTTTTTAACGAAGCCCTTTTGGATCCGCATGCCCTGGATTCTGTCCACACAGACCCCCATCTCTGCAACTTTCCGGAGAGTCACTTCCTGGATGAGAAGGTGAAAGTCATCAAGAAGAAGGGCAACTACCTAACAACCTCCCCAGGCTGACTGGCCCCAGACTGGACAAGTATCCCTTCCAAAGGCTCACCCCCAAGCATGATTAGAAGCCTTTGGAGCCCAGAGGCCTTTGAGGGTTTCCTCTGCATCCCCTGGTCTCAGGATTGTACCTGAGCCTCTCCCAGTAGCCACTAGGCAGCCTTTTAATCACCCTGGAGCCTTCTCTCATGCTCTGGACCAAATAGAAGCAAAAAAACTTTTGCAGCAAAAATCAAAACAAAACATGCTAGCATTTCTGCAGTAGTCACTAATCACATGTGACTATCTTAATTAAATTAATTAAATTAATTAAAATGAACCCAAATAAAAATCTCAGTTGCTCACTAGCTGCACATCAAGTGCTCAGTAGCCATGTGTTGCTACCATATTGGACAGCATAGATGTAGAATTTTCCATCATTACAGAAAATTCTAATGGACAGAGCTGCTAGCATATTACTGTCATGCATCAGGAAGATACAGTTAGGCCGACAAAACACTTAAAAAGTAACTCTGAGTCTTTACCTGAGTCTGTCCCTCTTTTATCATCATTGTCTAATTCTGAATATGCTTTCTAGTCTCCCTTCAGTCTTCTATCTGAGCATCCACAGGGCATGCCTGGGGCTGGCCTGCTGGCTCTGCCAGGCGCCCAGCACACAGGGCAGACACCAGGATTGTGATGACAAAGACTGGTAGTGACACTTTGCCCAAGCCCCTCTGAAGCAATCTGTAATGACAGTACCAGTATAGGAAGTGGACAGCCCGTTTCTGCAAATCTGCTGTATTTTGTCAGATCTGTCAGAAACAGAAAGGATAAAGGGAGAAAGTAAGAAGTGAAGTGAGGGGAAGAGCGTAATCGTCACTAAAATCTTGGTGATCAAATCGTCTTCTTAGTTCTTCCAGGCACAAAAGTTTATCCTTCAAACCATGAAGGAGATAGATTTCATGTATATTCCTACAAGTGGGAGGAATTTAATGGTTGCTCACTCAGAACACGAATCAAACATGAATTTATATAATTCTGGATCAAATTATGTGTTAAAACTACATCCTCCTGATGATGAACGCCCTAGAATTAGTGTTGGAACGATGTGGTGCTCTAAAAGTCTGTGTGTGTTTGGGGGGTGGGGGTGCATGGATGACTCTCACCTTACCAGTTACTGTCAACACCTATTCCTTTGTCTCCACTTAGTACTCACCCTTCCACAGAAATCTTTTATACCCATGGGAGAGTTATTTGAGGACCGGTAAAGCTTTTGGCACTCTTTCTGACATCATACCATCTAAGCCACAAACTGTCCACCATCTAATGGTAACAAGTTTTACCTGCATTGCTTCTCTGGCTAGTTTCTTTCGTTCTTTGTGTAATTTAGGAAGTAGCATTTTCAGAACATTATAAAACACTCCTTGAGTAATTTGGAGGTACTCTTTTGCAAGGGTCTGCCTCACTGATTATTTTTTAAAAACACTTGGTTTTAAAAACCAAGAAACCTCTGGATTCCTGGTCTTTAATTTGAAACTTTTGTAGCTGCTTCAGCCCTTCCTTCCTATTGAGAGCCTGTGGCCTTGCTCCAAAGAACACTGAATGTCTTCCTCTCAGTATCCAGGCTTGTTTTGGTTTCCTACAACTGAGCCTCACTCTCCGCACTGCACTGCTGTAGGCAAAGCCCACTGGGAGGGAAGCAGAAAGGGGCCTGTGCGGCACCACACGTGGGGAGCTTGGAAACCGCCTGGAGGAGCAGCTGGGTGAAAAGCAGCAGGCCTCCCTGGGGGTCCTGCTCCCAGCCTGTTGGGATGCGAACGGCACTGGAAGCCTGTGCTTATTGTTTCTCAAGGGTCTGGCACCTTGCTCTGTTGTCCCAGTGACTCCGATCATAATTTTCCAGGCTTTCAAACTGGGTCAACAAGCTTTGTTTGTCCAGAGAGCTCCCCTGGGAGGACACTCTAAGGAAAGCAGGCTGACAGGGATGTTTGACCAAGTGATTCTTTTTGCTGGCTTTTAGCCTGAGGAAATATTATCAGTATTCAGTCCAGGTTTGGAGAATTAAAAGCTGTCCAGCATATGGGCTGCATTAACATACACCAGTGTTATTAGTGAAGCGGTAACCACACTGCAAATGGTGGCTCTTGCCATTTGAGAACCGAACAGATGACTTGGGAAGGCCCTAAACCTGCGGTTCTCAACCTGTGGGTCACGACCCCGTTGGCAGTCGAACGACCCTTTCACAGGGGTCGCCTAAGACCATCCTGCACATCAGATATTTACATTGCGATTCATAACAGTAGTAACATTACAGTTATGAAGGAGCAACGAAAATAATTTTATGGTTGGGTCACAACGTGAGGAACTGAATTTAAAGGGCCAGAAGGGTGAGGACCAGTGCTTAAACCAAGAGGTCTACCACTTACAGATGAGGAAGACAATAAGCCTATGCTCTGAATCTAATCATAGAAGCTTCCACTAATTCTGTGAGTGTCACCTAATTCATTTCTTTATTTATTAAGCAATGAAGTCACACTGGGTCAGTATTTCTGAAATTTGTGAAGTTACAGACCCTAAGAACATATCTGAAGACTTACAGACCCAAATTTTTAAAGTTTCTCATAGCAGCATTATTCATACTGACCAGATTGTAGAAACAAACCAAATGTCCATCAACTGGGTAAATGATGGATACAATGGAAGAAATATTCAGCCATAAAAAAGAAGTGAAGTGCTACCTGGCCAGTGGGGTTGTGGTTGAGAGTCAACCTATGAACCAGGAGGTCATGGTTTGATTTCCAGTTGGGACACATGCCCAGGATGCGGGCTTGATCCCCAGTGGGAGGCATGCAAGAGGCAGACAATCGATGATTCTCTCTCATCATTGATGTTTCTATCTCTCCCTCTCCCTTCATCTCTGAAATCAATAAAAAAAATATTTTTAAAAAGAAAAAAATGAAGTGCTAAAGAAGCCAGACACAAAGGCCACATGTCATGTTATTCTATTTATATAAAATGTCCAGAATACACAAATCCAAAGAGACAGAAAACAGATTAGTAGCTGCCAGTGTCGGGGGAAGAGATAAATGGGTATCTGGATTTTTGGGAGGTGATAAAAATGTTCTGGAATTATATAGTAACAATGGTTGTGAATCATTAACCTTGTGCATATACTAAAACCCACATTTTATGGTATTTGAATTATATTTCAATTTTTGAAGTTACATGATATTATTTTAGTTGATTGCTGGGTACCAAGATAAATTTTGTGTGGGACAGTGAATCCCAGATTCACTTATGAGGTGGCTAGCCAGGTGGTCCAGTGTTTATGTTAACTTTAGATGGTCATGAAAGAATATCTAAAATTAAAAGCATTAATAGATCATTTCTGGACCCCAAGAACTCATCAGTGGAACTTTCAAGGGTCCTAGACCCCAGTTTGAGAAACATTGGCCCAGATAATCTCCCAGGATTTGTTATCCTTTCACATATTGTGTGATGAGGACTTTTCCTAAGGAGCTTTCCAAAGACAAAGCCTGGACAGGGACACCTTGGAATTTACAAGTCCCTAGGCTAAATCTTGGTAACAAAAGCAAATTACCATCTCCACTCCGGTAGTTAATTAAACATGTGTTCTTCGAAGACAGAAATGCATAAGTCCCATAATGAGAGGAAAAAGGAGCTTGCTACCAGGTAATTTCATGTGGAAAATTCTGAGGAAGGCCTCCTGCTGGGGCCTCACTTGGGTCATAGATTGACCACCCCTGATTTAAATACCCAAGACCTTCCAAAAGGGTACCTAGCAATGGAATAAAGATGGATGTTGCTAACCTAAATCAGAGGGGAGGGCCTGGGGACATTTATGTAAGCAAGGGGGCTTTCTCACACAGTCGTTTGGGCATGAGCAAAAGTCAAGTACAGGATATGGTTCAAGATTGGGTCTTCTCTTTAATAAACTGCTGGATACTGTCTCAAGTCTTTGGTCTTTGGTTTTCTCGCCTAGAAAAAAAAAATCAGAAACTATCCCACTTCTTGGACTAGTCATTTAGATGAGTTCATTTCATAAAACTCTTACCAAGCACCTGTTTCTCATGCATTAGAGACTGAGCTAGTGGTGGGAGGAAACCAGTGTGGCCCCTGCCCTTAGGGAGTCCATAGCCTGGTGGTGGAGACTACTATATTGTTATGGAAAGAAACATTATATTTAAAAGATTTTGAGAACTATTGAATACTACAAAATAAATGATTATAGTATATATTGATTATTGGATATGAGTCAATAGTTGATCTGATTCCTGGCTCTGGTATTTCTCTAATAAGAATGTTTTTGTAGAATTAAGCATGGGGCAGTTATTGAATATCATTTACCTGGAAATTGATTCACCAACTCCCATAAAGACATGTTCATGTTGTGCTCACTAGATGTGTCATTATTTTGCAAGGAAATGGAAAAAGCACATTTCCACCTGTGTCATGAGTCAGCTTGGCCAAAATCTCAGCCACTTTCTAGTAATCTACTCTAATAAAAGAGTAATATCCAAATTAACCCTCACTCCATTACACCCACCAGCCACGCCCACCAGCCAATCAGGAGAAAATATGCAAATTAACTCAACTAAGATGGCGGCAGCCATGGAGCTGGAGTTGCCCCGGGCAATGGAGGAATCCAGGGCCCTGTGGGCCCTGAGCTCTACTCAAGGCTACAAAGTTTCAATTATAGAAGATAAACAAACCCCAGATACCTACCGGGCTGGGACCTTGCGTTGCCAGGGGCAACCCAGGCTTTGAGCAGGGGACCAAGGCAACAAAGTTTCAATTATAGAAGTTAAATAAATCCCAGATACCTGCTTCTAGCCATGCACCCCAGTAGGGACCCAAACCCTGAAAGGGCTGTGGGCAGCCTAAAAACAGCCCTCAGCCCCTCACCCAGGCTGGCCACACCCACATGGGGTGAGGGATCCCACTGAGGTGCTTTGCCAGCCTGCAAACAGCCATCAGCCCCTCACTCAGGCTGGCCAGGCACGCCAGCAGGTAGACATCCCCTGAGGGGTCCCAGACTGTAAAAGGGCACAGGCCAGGCTGAGGGCCCCCAAGAGTGCACAAATTTTTGTGCACCGAGCCCCTAGTCATTGTATAAAATGCCAGTATGTGACTGCCTCCTATTTGGGAAGGGAAGATGTCTTTGTGGATCTTCTCTTTCTCAAAATCTACGTACCTGCAAACTTTTTTCCTATGAAAGCCAGAACTAGGAAGACCAAGTAGGAATTCTTCCACAAAATAGTTACTAAGACCTTATAGGCATCAGCACTGAATCTTCACTGTTTTCCTGGCTTACTGTTTAGCTGACATCTGCATATGAGCTGACATCCCCAAACCACATGATATACTTACTATCTGTGTGCCAGGCACAATGTAGTCTTCCTTATTCAATTCAGAAAGAGGCCATTTGCGCAATACAATCCAGGGTCTCTTCTTACATTGTGAATTTCAGGTTTGTAAATGATACATGACTGCTTATCCCAATATTTTCATCTTCGTTGTGCATCAGTTTTCTTTAGATGGTCTATGGCAGAACTCTGTCTAGGAGCGACATCAGAGAGGAAGGCACAAGATATCAAACAGGAGACTGATGCCTTTAAAAATCTATTTCAACTTTAAGAGCTCATCACATCAGGCTTTCACACGCTACTAATGGGAATGTAAAAGGAACTAAACTGCAATGCAATTTTTTTTCCTGTGTTTTTTTTTTCTGCAATGCAATTTGGCAGTATCTTTAAAACACGCATCTAAAAGTTTATGTCTGTCAGAATCTCAAAAGGAAAGAGATTTCATGCAGGGTGATTTTAATAAAGGAACTACTTGCAGGCCAGGTTAAGGGAGTAAACAAGGGAGGCTGAGGCACCTAGAGAAGAACAGTGAGAAGCTTACCATTCCTAGGGATAAAAGGACAAAGGTTGGAAATAATCTTCTGAAATCTTTAAGAGCTGGAAGGGTAGAGGAGGAATCACCAAGAAAGGGGGCTGGGCAGGAGATGGGGCAGGGCATGCAGCCACTGCCTCAAAACAGGAAGAAAGAGGAGGAGATACCCAAACTTCTCTTTCTTTTGGCCCCCTCATCTCCTCCTGGTGCCACCCATCAAATCCCAAAAGGCGGAGGATCCTGGAGATGCAATCTATAAAAACAGAATGAAGAAAAGCAGAGAAGGGGTGGGGTTAGCAATGGCAAATAACAAGCACAATCCATATCCCAGGGACATAATCAAAAGTGAAAGCAAAGAATTACGCAAGGACATTTTTCACAGAGTTCTGTGTAAGGGTGAAAAGTGAAAACAAGCTAAATATTCTGTGATAAGAGACTAGATGGATAAATGATAGTGTATCCCTACTTTGGAATATCATTGTGCCATTATAAACATTTTGGAAGAATCTGTGATGATTTTGCAGAATGCTTACTATGGCTCAGTTGGTTAGAGCATCATCCCCATATGCCAAGGTTGTGGGTTCAGTTCCCCATTAGAGCACATACAAGAAACAACAAACAAATGCATAAATAAATTAAAAGAAAAAAAGGCCTGGCTGCTGTGGCTCAGTGGTTGAGAGTCAACCTATGAATCAGAAGACCATGGTTCAATTCCCAGTCAAGGCACATGCCCAGATTACAGGCTTGATTCCCAGTGGGAGATGTACAGGAGGCTGCCAATCAATCAATCAATCAATCAATTAATAATTTCCTCTCATCATTGATGTTTCTATCTCTCTCTCCCTCTCCTTTCCTCTCTGAAATCAATAAAAAATATATCCTATATAATAAAAGGATAATGTGCAAATTGACCCTAACAGCAGAACAACTGGGAATGACTGGTCACAATGACACACACTGACCACCAGGGGGCAGATGCTCAATGCAGAAGCTGCCCCTGGTGGTCAGTGCACTCCCACAGGGGGAGCTCTGCTCAGCCACAAGCCAGGCTGCCAGCTGCCAGCACAGCAGTGGTGGCGGGAGCCTTTCCCGCCTCCTCAGCAGAGCTAAGGATGTCCAACTACAGCTTAGGCCTGCTTCCTGCTGGCAAGTGGACATCCCCCGAGGGCTCCCTGGCTGCCAGAGGGATATCTGGCTGCCAGCTTAGGCCCAATCCCCCAGGGAGCGGGCCCAAGCCAGCAGGTGGACATCTCCCAAGGAGTTCCAGATTGCTAGAGGGCATGGGCCAGGCTGAGGGACCGCCTTCCTCTCCCCCCCCCCCCAACCCCTGAGTGCACAAGTTTTTGTGCACCGGGCCTCTAGTTTAAAAGGAAAGAAAGAAAAAAAGAAAGGACACAAATGTGTATGGATAGTATTAACTCAATTTCATGAACACCTATATGCAAAGGGAAAAACACCTAAAAAGTTAAAATATTTATTTTTTATGATAGAACTACATTTTTTTCATAACTTCCAGTGTTTTTTCTTTTTCTTTAATATTAAATTAAGCATAGGATACTTTTGTGGTCAGAGGAGAAAAAAAATCAATGCCAAAAAAAGGAGAGCTTATTTCTCATCGAAATAGACTCTGCTCAATTTAAAATATTAATAAGGACACACAGCTGTTTAAGTAAATTAAAACCAGTGAAGGGTAAACTTCAATCTGTGCCTCTTTGATATCCATGGGGAAAAAGTCAGTCCATTTCTAAATTACATAAAATACCTAGATATTACATGATTTTTATTTTTGATAATCCTTTATACTCTTCACTTGAATGGCAGGTATATTAATGTGGCTTTAGTTGGCGTCATCCTTATCTTGCAACTCTGGAAAAGTCAAGAAGTTTTAATAAACCAAATGATGAAATAATAATGTTCTCTCTTTTAAATTTTATAGTTTAGTGTTCAGTATAATTATTAAACTATATTTTTACAGTTAGGCAAGTAATACACAAATACATTCTTGTTTTAAGGATTCAAACAGTATAAAGAATACAAAAGTTTCCCTGCTCACACTTGGTCTTGTCCTCTTAGGTAACCTATTTGCAGTTAGTCTGTAACTCTCAAGATATTC
The DNA here is from genome assembly GCA_004026665.1 of Murina feae. Classification (NCBI taxonomy): domain Eukaryota; kingdom Metazoa; phylum Chordata; class Mammalia; order Chiroptera; family Vespertilionidae; genus Murina; species Murina feae. The sequence continues at coordinate 11,440 of PVJC01035780.1, forward strand.
GCTTATTACTTACATGCATAGATATGCATATAAAAACATATATTTTTTTCTAAGTAAATGATGTTATATTATACATATTATTCTGCAACTTGAGTCTTTTTTCAGGTTGAAGTTCCACTTTATTCTTTTTCAATAGTTACATAGTTTTCCATAGTTTGGATATTTCACAATTTATCTGACCACTCCCCGTGTTGATGGTTATTTTGGTTATTTTTAGTTATCTGCTATTTCAGACAAAGCTACAGTGAAAAACCTTGTACATGCTTCTATGTACACGTATGTGAGCATTATTTCTCTAAAGGAGCTTTTGAAACATGAATTTATGGTTTGAAGAGGAGGTGCACTTGCATTTTTACTTGGTACTGCCTAGAGGCTTTCATAAAGTTTTATTAATTTACACTTCCAATAAAAAGATGAAAAGATGCCAAGCCTCACTAATAATCAGGAAAATGCAAATTAAAATAGCAATAGAACACCGTATTTGCTATATTGGGTTCAAATTTTTGAAAGATTGATAATGCATAGTATTTTAGAGATTAGAGACATGTCCTCATCAAAGGTTGTTTTTACAATCAACATCTACACATTAGGAAAGGTTCCTTGGAGACTTATTAAAAGTGACTACACTAGACTATTATCTTATGTAATAAAGAGGTAATATGCAAATTGACCATCAATCCAGCACACAATATGGTCACCCCCATGTGGTCAAAGATGGCTTCCCCCATGTGGACACAAGATGGCCACTTCAAGATGGTCATCAGAGGAGGGCAGTTGGGAGGGACCATGCCTGCAGGGGAGGGCAGTTGGGGGTGACCAGGCCAGCAGGAGAGGGCAGTTGGGGCAATCAGGCTGGCAGGGGAGTGGTTAGGGGCAATCAGACAGGCAGGCAGGTGAGCAGTTGGGAGCCAGCAGTCCTGGATTGTGAGAAGGATGTCCCAGATTGGAGAGGGTGCAGGCTGGGCTGAGGGACACCCCTCACCCCCCGGGCATGAATTTCATACACTGGGCCTCTAGTGATAAATAAAAGACATTTCTGTGATAAGATTGCTGATTTTTATACATGATAATAGCAGCCCTGCTGTTAACATGTATTCACCCACAGCATTTTAATCAGGTATTATTGTTTTGTAATTACTGAGCCCTTAATTTCCCAAGTAGATAAGAACATCTCCATTTTAATAATCACATTTTGGTTTACAATTTTACAGCACTTTTCCATAGGTTATTTAAACTGATATCTGCTTCAATGACACTCAGGTGCTATTTCAGATGAGAAAACTGAGACTTAGAGAATGTTAATAGTTTTCCAGAGTCACATAGCCAGTTATAAGTGGAAGGGCAGAGGTCTTCTGACTCCCAGTTCTATTAGCTTTCCCCTTTCTCAACTGCTTTTAAAATGAGACACTGGCCCAGCTATCGTGGCTCAGTGAGGGCCATGCAGGAGGCAGTCAATCAATGATTCTCTCTCATCATTAATGTTTCTATCTCTTTCTCCCTCTTCCTCTCTGAAATCAATAAAAATCTATATATTTTTAAAAAGATAGTCTCTTGACTCTAAAATTAAATAAATAAAAACAAAACGAAGGACACTGGAAATCCTCCTCCTCCCTGACTCTTACCTGGAGTTCAAGTTATCCAAAAGGAACCACAGGGGGCAGCCTAGTGCAGTGGGAGACATAATAGGCTGGAAGACTGAGACTGGCTTTTTGTCTACTCTGTGCTCCTCCTTCCTAGCTCTGTGACCCTAGGCAAATCATCTGGCCTCAATGGGCCTCAGTTGCCTCTTTAGAAAAATAGATATGATACTCACACTTACTAATACTGAAAGAAGAGGTGATGCCTACAGTTCCTTCTAGTTGTAAGATTTTATTTTAGCTAAACTTAGAATGGTGCTCCTTCTCTGCTCATACATTTTATGAAATACCAGTTTCTGCAATGGGTTTATTCTCTGCAAATATAAACTCGAAAGGGGAAAACATACCATACAATACTTGCTTTGATGAAATCTAAAAATGTTCACTTTTCTTTTTCTTTCTTTCTTTCTTTCTTTCTTTCTTTCTTTCTTTCTTTCTTTCTTTCTTTCTTTTCCCGTCCACCCCCCCTCCCCTCCTCCTCCTCCTCCTCCTCCTCCTCGTCCTCCTTCTTCTTGTATTATTAGGTAAATCCCCTTATTGAAGGCTAGGGAAACCCCCAAGGAACAACAGCAAATGGTTTCAGGTAACTGGCTGTATCTGAAAAGATGTTTTTTGCCTGGATTTCTTACCATTTGGCATGATCCAAATTCCACCTACATTTTTTTGTTGCCTATTATTACAGATTTTCCCTAATTTCAATAGTGTAAAAGCTCTAACCAGAGTTGTCCCTTACTTCCGTAAGCCAAAGTTTTTAAGAACGGAAAGGAGTCCTAAGAGATCACTTGCTCCTGTTCTCTCTCTTTGAACAGACGAAATATTTTCCCACTTAACAGGAGGCATCTGATGCCCAGAAAGCCTGTGATTTTTTTCAGGTTTCACAGCTAGCAAGTGTCCTCATACAGAACTTATTCCATTCTTAAGGCATGACAACTTATTGGTGATCCTGACTCTTTCAGAAAGTTACAGTGAAAGTCAAAATGAGTAAACCATATGATCATTGGTTGTTTTCATTTTATTACACATGACAAATTCTTCTAGTGCTAACCACATTTTGATGCATTATTTATGAGAGCCATCTGGCAACAGGTTTGAAGATAAAACTCTGGGATTTTAAAGTGTGCTGTATTTTTCCAGAAAACGCACTGTATAGCTTGGATCTATCTTTTACCTATTATCAGTTATAACATGGAGCAACCCGATTTGGTAGCTGCATTTTTTAAAATTAGGGTATAATTACATACAGTAAAGTGCACAAATCTTAAGTATACAACTAAAAACATTTTTTACATGTGCATATACCATGTACCACTGCCCAGATCAAGTACAGAGAATTACCAGCACCTCAGAACACCCCTTGTGCCCCAAGCCACACTCTAAGCATAAACACTACTTTAACTTCTATCACCAGAAATTAGCTTTGAAGTTCAAAAAATTCTGATTTTGAACTTCATATTAATGGAATCAAACAGAATGAACTGTCTTCTCCCTTCTCCTTCTCCTCCTCCTTCTTCTAAGAGAGAGAGGAAGGGAAAGAGAGGAACATCAAGGTGAGAGAACATTGATTGGTTGCTGACCAGGGATCAAATCTGAAACCTAGCTAGGTATGTGTCCTGACCATGAGTTGAACCCACAACCTTTTGGTGTACAGGATGATCCTCCAACCAACTAAGCCACCTGGCTAGGCCTGTCTGCTTTTTTAAATTCAGCATTATATCTGTGAGATGTTTAACTCATTCTAAAACACAATTCAGCCCTAGCTGGTTTGGCTCAGTTGATAGAGCATCAGCCTGTGGACTAAAAGATCCCAGGTTCAATTCCAGCAAAGGGCACATACCTCAGTTGCAGGCTCAATCCTTGGCCCTGGTCAGGGTGGGTGCGGGAGGCAACCAATCAATGTGTCTCTCTCACATTGATGTTTCTCTCTCTGTGTCTCTCCCCCTCCATTCCACTATCTCTAAAAAAAATAATCCTATATAATAAAAGGCTAATATGCAAATCAACCAAATGGCAAACGACTGGTCACTATGACACGAGCTGACCACGAAGGGGCAGACACTCAACATAGAAGCTGCCCCCTGGTGGTCAGTGCACTCCCACTGGGGGAGTGCCACTTAGCCAGAAGCTGGGCTCATGGCTGGAGACTGTAGTTGTGGTGATGGGAGTCTCTCCTGCCTCCATAGCAGCGCTAAGGAGCAGCGAGCCGAGCAGTAAGGAGCAGCAAGCAGGCGGACAGTAAGGAGTGAGGGGTCCCAGACTGCGTGAGAGATGTTGGACTGATGCCTTAGGCCCGCTCCCCATGGGCCTAGGCCATCAGTTGGACACCCCCTGGGGGGTTCTGGATTACAAGAAGGCACAGGCCAGGCTGAGGAACCCCCACCCCCTGAGTGCATAAATTTCATACACCAGGCCGCTAGTAATAATAATAAAACACAATTCAGCCTGGACAGTGTGGATCAGCAGTTGAGCATCAACCCAGGAACCAAGAGGTCACAGGTTTGATTCCCAATCAGGGCACATGTCTGGGTTGCAGGCTTGATCCCCAAGCTCCAGTGTGGGTTGTATAGGAGGCGGCCAATCAATGATGTTCCTCTCTCATCGGTGTTTCTCTCTCTATTCTTCTCCCTCTCTCTCTAAAAATCAATAAAAATCAATAAAAACATTTTAAAAAATAAAATGCAATTCACTTTTTGGCTCATATACCAACTGTACACAGGTACATATAGTCTTAAAAATGCAGTAAAAAAAAGCACTTTTTAAAAATGACTAGAATAGAATGATCTATAATGCTTCTGTCACTTTCTACTCCTGCATCATCAATTTCCCTCTTCATCCTTGCTTTTAAATGTGCTCCAATCCATCCAAGTATTCTTCTTTTCTTCTTCTGTTAATGGATAGGGAGCTTATACAGTTTCTTTTTTATTTACAGTCTGGAACCCCTCTGGGGATGTCCACCTGCTGGCATGCCTGGTCAGCCTGGGTGAGGGGCTAATGGCTGTTTGCAGACTGGCCGAACCCCCCAGTGTGGACCCTCACCTCATTGGGGTGTGGCCAGCCTGAGTGAAGAGCTGAGGGCCTTTTTCAGGCTGCCCACAGTCCCTTCAGGTTATGGGTCCCTCCTGGGGTACTTGCCCAGCCTGGGTGAGGGGATGATGGCTGTTTGCAGGCTGGCCAAGCCCCTCAGTGGGGTTCCTCAGTCCATTGGGGTGTGGCCAGCCTGGGTGAGGGGCTGATGGCTGTTTTCAGGCTTTCAGGCTGCACACAGCTCCCACTGACCCAATGTCCCAGCAAGGCTGGCTGGAAGCAGGTTTCTGGGGTTTATTTATCTTCCATAATTGATACACTGTTCCTTTAGGCAGAGGCCTAGGCAACTAACGAAGCCTGCTGTTTGCTTCAGCTCCGTGGCTTCTATAATTGAAACAATGTTGGAGACAGCAAGATGGCGGCATAAGGTAAACACTGTAAATGCAGATGTGAACAACTATTTCAGAAAAACCACGAAAAGAACACACAGACACCACTCGCACCCACAGGAAGGCTGGCTGAGTGAAAATCCTACAACTAGAAAAGAGTCTGAGACTCAGAGGAGCAGCGGAAGCAAAGTACAGAGGTACGGAGGCGCGCGCACGGGGCTCGGGGAGAGGGCTGGTGCCGGAGGTCGCGGTTCTTTTCCAAAACGGAGAGAGCCACAAGTTCCCAGCAGCTCTGAACTCCAGTTCCAGGCGAGTTTCTGAGGACCCAGACACCCGGAGAAGGGGGACTGACTGGCACCAGGAGGAAATCCAAAGTGGGTTTCTCTCAGCATTGCTTGCAGCAATTACCATGGGACACAGAGACCCCGTGTCTCTCAGCACAGGGCTGAGAAGTGCCATAGCTATTTGCTCCACCCTGCTCTGCAAACTCCCCGAGGCCTCGCCCCTCCCAAGCTGTGTCAGAGGCTTTTGCATATAAAAGACTGAGTAGCCTAAGGCAAAGGCTAAATCAACACCTCCTTAAAGATACAGGAGCCAGCCTCACACAGTGGCCAGAATGGGACTAACCTAAACAAAACAGATCCACAAGGAACACACTCGGGGCAGATGCAGTGAGCATAAAAGCCCCACTGAAACAACTCTTGCCCCATAAGGGTGTCTCCAGCACAGAAGTTCTCCCACTGTAGACACAGCTGACTCTCATAACCAAGTGGCTTAGGGGTTAATTCTTCGCAGTGATCAGCTAACTCAGAAAGGGAAGCAGCCAAAATGTGGAGACAAAGAAACAGGTCACAAATAACAGAAATGGAGGAAAGAAAATGACACGATATAGAGTTCAAAACCACGGTTATTAGGTTTTTCAAGAATTTTCTAGAGACTGCCAATAAATTTAGTGAGACCGCTGATAAATTTAGTGAGATCCTCAATGAATCTAATGAGACCCTCAAGGATATGATAAAGGACCAACTAGAAATTAAGCATACACTGACTGAAATAAAGAATATTATACAGACATCCAACAGCAGACGAGAGGATCGCAAGAAGCAAGTCAAAGATATGAAATATGAAAAAGCAAAACCCACCAGCAGGAAAAGAAAAAAGAAAAAGGATCAAAAAGTATGAAGATAGTGTAAGGAGTCTCTGGGACAACTTCAAGCGTACCAACATCAGAATTATAGGGGTGCCAGAAGAAGAGAAAGAGCAAGATGTTGAAAACCTATTTGAAGAAATAATCACAGAAAACTTCCCCCACCTGGTGAAAGAAATAGACTTCCAAGCCCAGGAAGCGCAGACAACTCCAAACAAAAGGAACTGAAGGAGGACCACACCAAGACACATCATAATTAAAATGCCAAGAGCAAAAGACAAGGAGAGAATCTTAAAAGCTGCAAGAGAAAAGCAGTTAGTTACCTACAAGGGGGCACCCATACGACTGTCAGCTGATTTCTCAACAGAAACTTTGCAGGCCAGAAGGGAGTGGCAAGAAATATTCAAAGTGATG
>PVJC01035781.1:0-18052 GCA_004026665.1 Murina feae
ATCCACTGAGGGGTCCCAGACTGTGAGAGGGCACAGGCCGGGCTGAGGGACTCCCTCTACCCCGAGTGCACAAATTTTTGTGCACCGGGCCCCTCGTATATTAATAAAAAAAGAGAAGGGGTGGAAGATGTCATTGCAGGCAAATGGCATTCAGAGAAAAAAGCGGGTGTAGCAGTACCTATATGAGACAAAATAGAGTTCAAAATAAAAAAGTTAAAGAAAATCAAAGATGGACATTTTATAATGATAAAGGGGATAACTCATCAAGAAGACATAACACTTACCAATACATAGGTACCAAACCTGGGAACACCAAAACATATAAAGCAATTACGGACAGACTTAAAGGAAGAAACTGACAAAACTGCATTTACAATAGGTGACCTGAACACCCCACTCACAGCAAAGGATAGATCATCCAGACAGAAACAAGACAAGGATGACCACTCTCATCACTGTTATTCAATAGTACTGGAAGTCCTAGCCAGAGCAATGAAACAGAAAAAGAAAGAAAAGGCATCCAAATTGGGAATGAAGAAGTAAAACTGTTACTAATCGCAGATGACATGACCCTATATACAGAAAAACCTAAAGATCTCACCAAAAAACTATTAGAAACAACTAACAAATACAGCACAGTTGCAGGATACAAAATCAAGATATAAAAACCTGTTGCATTACTATATACTAACAACAAAATATCTGAAAGAGAAATGAAGAAAACAATCCCATTAAGATCACAACAACAACAACAAAAAAACCCAAAATACTTAAAAATAAAGTTGGGGGATGAAGAATCTGTACACTAAAAACTACAAGACACTGTTGAAAGATTTAATGCAATCCCTATCAAAATCCCAATGGCCTTTTTTCACAGTAATAGAACAAAAAAATCCTCAGATTTGTATGGAATCACAAAAGATCCCAAATAGCCAAAGCAATCCTGAATAAAAAAGATAAACTATACTACAAAGCTACAATAATTAAAACAACATGGTATTGGCAGAAAAACACAAAGAAAGACCAATGGAACAAAATTGAGAGTCCAAAAATAAATATGGGCAACCAATTTTCAACAAAGGAGCCAAAGAGATATAATGGAGAAAGGAAAGTCTCTTCAAAACATTTGAGAAAACTGGAAAGCCACATGCAAAATAAAACTTAGACTGCTATTTGACACCATATACAAAAACTAACTTAAAATGGAGTAAAGACTTGAATATAAGACCTGAAGCAATAAAATATCTAGAAACATAAGCACTAAACTTATGGATCTTGGTCTCAGAGGGTTTTTGGTGAACTTGACCCCAAATGCAAGGGAAGTCAAAGCAAAAATAAATGAGTGGGACTACATCAAATTAAAAAGCTTCTGCACAGCAAAAGAAACCATCAAAAAAACAAAAAGGTATCCAACAGAATGGGAGAAGATATTTGCAAACAATACCTCTGATAAAGGGTTAATAACTGAAATATATAAAGAACTCATACAACTCAACAACAGCAAAAACAATCCTACTTAAGAAATGGGCAGAAGACCTGAATAAGCACTTTTATAAGGAAGTCACATATGACCAACAGAAATATGAAAAGATGTTCAACATCACTAGTGATAAGGGAAATGGAAAGCAAAACCACAATGAGATACCTCCTCACACCTGTTAGAATGGCTATTATCAATAAGACAAGAAATAACAAATGTTGGAGAGGATGTGGAGAAAAGGGAACCCTCATATACTGCTGGTGCGAATGTGAACTGGTGCAGCCATTATGAAAAACTGTATGGAGGCTCCTCAAAAAATTAACAGAGCTACTATATGAGCCACCAATCCCTCTTCTGGGTCTATATACCTTAAAAATGTGAAAACACTTATTTGTAAAGACATGTACCACACTGCATTCATTGTAGCACTATTCACAATAGTCAAGACATGGAAACAACCTATGACGTGTGTCCTTTGACCAATGATTGAAAAAACATGATAAGGTACATATATACAGTGGAATACTACTCAGGTGTTAAAAAGATGAACGATTGTCCTGGCAGGTTTGGCTCAGTGGATAGAGCGTCAACCTGTGGACTGAAGGGTCCCAGGTTAGATTCCAGTCAAGGGCACATACCCGGGCTGCGAGCTTCATCCACAACAGGAGGCAGCCGATCAATGATTCTCTCCCATCATTGATGTTTCTATCTCTCTTTCCCTCTCCCTCCATTCCATTTTGAAATCAATAAAAATATATATATTAAAAAAAGATAAACTATTGCTATTTGTGACAATATGGATGGATTTTGAGATTATTATGCTATTTAATAAATCAAACAGAAAAAACAACAACCGTATGATTTCACTTGTATGTGAACAAAAAAAGCAACAAACAAAACAAACAAAAAAACCAAACTCATTGATACAGACAACAGAATGGTGGTCACCAGAAGGGAGGGGGATCAAATATATTGCGACAGGAGACTAGAGCCTTGACTGAGTAGTCCAATGGTTAGAGCGTCATCCCATACACCAAGGTTGTGGGTTTAATCTCTGGTCAGGGCACATATAAGAATCAACCCATGAATGCATAAATAAGTGGAACAACAAATTGATGTTTCTTTCTCTCCCCACCCTCTCTCTCTCTCTAGAAAAGGCAATCAATAAAAAATATAGTTATTTAGAAAAAACAGACTTCGGGTTCTGAGCACATTAATAAACATACAGATGCTGTATTATAAAGTTGTATATCTGAAACTTATGTAATGTTATTAACCATGCTACCCCACTAAGTGTAATAAAAAGAGAAACAAACAAACAAAAACAACCTGAAACGTAAAAACAACTTATGCCCAAAAAAGAAACAAAAAGCCTGGAAGACAGGTGTCTGAAGATGTTATTGAGGCTATGTAAGATCATAAAGCTGGACAGGATAGAAAGCAAAGAGATGAAAATTTTCAGTTTGACTGGGGAGAGAGAGCCAGTCACTCCACAGCCAGGGAGAGGCACTGCACTCCAAGGGAAAACCAGTGTAGCCAGGTGTGGCTCTGGTCTCCCCGCCACCCCGCCAAGCCTAGGCCCTAATGCCAGGATTACCAGTCAGGTGTTCTGAGACAACATCAGACACAGTAGCACCACCCTTTAAGCCAGTGGTTCTCAACCTTGGCCGCACCTGGGAATCTTTTTAAAATCCTGATTTCCGGGCCTCATCCTCCGGGGGATGAGGATTTTAAAAAGATTCCCAGGTGATTCTAACCTGCAGCCAAGGTTGAGAACAAGCCTATTTGCTTCACAAGATAAATCCTGCCACTTCCTCAGCCAGTTGCATGGAGTCACTGAGAAGGGATCTTAGCTGCTTCAAAATGCCCCACAACAGATTCTTTAAAAAAATAAAAAAATCCAGGATTAATTGAATTTGAAAAACAAATACATGCTATCGACTCGCTCTTCTAAACTTAACTGGACAGTCTGCCTGTTCCATAACAGGTTCTGATGTTTGACGCTCGTTTTGTGCTACAGTCCCCAGCTCAGGCAGCTGGACACCTGCACACCTGCCTAGGCAATGACCTTGGGCCACAGGCCAGGCAACATGGAGCAAGATGGCAAAGCAATCAGCACAAGGTTGTCATGGATCTTCTCCCAAGTTTCTCGAATGCTCTGGCTGGGCCTGACCCGTCCCCCACCCCCCACACATACACACCTCACTTCACTCCACAAATGTTTCTGAGAATGTACTGCAGGACGGACACTGTGCAGACACCACTGTGAACCAGACGTGGGGGGAAACCCTAGTGCTCTCCCCTAAGAATCTCGTTTCCCAAACGACTCTCCTGGCTCCTCCCTGACAACAAACGCGGGGTCCCTCCAGGCAGCGCAAGTCTGAGAAGAACACCGGTAACTGTTTAACCAAGGGGTTCCTGCGCCCCTGACTCCCGGCCACGGACTGGCCCCTCCTGACACCCCTGGGGGGCGGGGCGGACCCCTCACCTGCGAGCGGGCCGCCACTCGGCACGGAGGGGGGCTGCAGGGGGTGCACTGTCTTCACCACGCTGGTCATGCTCGCGGGGCTGCAAGGCTTGGCCCTGGGGGGTGGAAGGTGAATGTTGCCCCGTGGTGGGCCAGGGGGGCTCCCCCCACCCCGAGCAGGTGTAGGGCCCGGGGAGAGCGCACCCCCAGGCAAAGACCTTCCGGCTCCGGCGAGGAGGAGGGAGAAACTCGTCCGTCTCCACCCCAACCCGCCCGCCCTCAGCAGCCCAACCCCTGCCCGGGGAGAGCCGAACCCAGGTTCCTGCCGCTCCGGCCCGCGGTCCTCGTCGCTCCGACGCAGAAGGTCCTCGGCGGAGAGCGCCGCGCTGCCGGCCGGATCTGCCGCCAGGGTTTCAAATGGAAACTTCCGGCGGGCGGGGGGGCGGGGCGGGGCGGGGGGGCGGGGCGAGGCCGGGGGGCGGGGCGAGGCCGGGGGCGGGGCTGCGGCGCGAGGCCGGTTCCCCGCGGCGGGGGCTGTTGGAGTCCCTGGGTGTGGGCCCGGGAGGCGAGTGGTGCACTTTGTGGACCTGAACGGAGCTCTGACCCACCGGCGTCACTTTCCAGCGCGGGACGCAAACGCAGCCACGTTCAGAGTCCGTGTCACAATCCTTCCCTTTGTTTGGTCTGCGATGGTCAGGGGTGTTGCGTGCTGCCCTCTTGCCAGGCGCAAAGGGTGTTTCAGTGGGCGTGAAACTACCCGTTGCAGGCTGGGGAGTGGCAGATGGGGTTGGAAGAGGGCCTGAGGGCTGAAATACCGGGGCATACAGGCAATTCTAACTCGATCATTTCTCGCTACATATTGGAGCACCTGCTGTGAGGTGGGCACTACTCCAAGTGGGCAGCAAGGGTGGGGTGGGGGCGCCAAAAGAGGAGAGAGACAAATACTGAGATCTTGGTTCTGCACTCCTGGAGCTTACAATCTAGTGAACAAATAATCATATGAACTTGTCAATTATATCTCAATAAAGCTGGACAGATGTCAAATAGATATATATTTGCCAACTATAGTAAAACTATGAAGGGAGAGTACAATGTTTTGTGAGAGAGAAAGCAAGTTTAAATTTAAGGGACCACATCCCAGTGACCTAAGGATAAGTGGGACTTAATCAGATTACCAGTCGGTGAGGGACAGAGATGCAAAGTCCTGAGGTTGGAATGGGCTTTTCTCCTAGAAGGGACTAAAAAATTCAAGGTGAGTGGTACAGATAAAGCTGAAAGAATGGCAGTCTATGTAGGCCAAAGGTAAAGAGATTAGATTTTATCTAAAGAGTAATGGGAAGTTATTGAAGTACTACAGGCCCGGTGCACAAAATTCCTAGGGACCCTACATCATTAGCAACTAGTCGTTCTGCCCTTTGGTTGATTTGCATAGTAGGCTTTTATTATATAGGATCGGGAGGGTCCCCCAGCCCACAATCTGGGACCCCTTGGGGGATATCCACCTGCTGGTTTAGGCCCCCTACCCAGGGCATTGGGCCTAAGTTGGCAGTCAGACATCCCTCTGGCAGCCTGGGGGCCCTCGGGGGATGTCCACTTGCTAGCGGGGAGCAGGCCTAAGCTGCAGTCTGACATTCTTAGTGCTGCTAAGGAGGTGGGAGAGGCTCCCACCACCACCGCTGTGCTGGCAGTTGGAAGCCTGGCTTGTGGCTAAGCAGAACTCCCCCTGTGGGAGCACACTGACCACCAGGGGGCAGCTCCTGCATTGATCATCTGCCCCCTCGTGGTCAGTGTGTGTCATAGTGACCAGTCATTCCCAGTGGTTCTACTGTGAGGGTCAATTTGCATATTACCCTTTTATTATATAGGATAGAAGCCTGGTGCATGGGTGGGGGCCTGCTGGTTTGCCCTGAAGGGTGTCCCGGATCAGGATGGGGGTCCCCGCTGGGGTGCCTGGCCAGCCTGGGTGAGGGACTGATGGCTGTTTGCAGGCTGGCCATAGCCCCTTCAAGGTGGGGGGTCCCTGCTGGGGTGCCTGGCCAGTCTGGGTCAGGGGCTGATGGCTGTTTGTAGGCTGGCAATCGCCCCCAGCAACCCAAGCTCCCAGGGAGGCTGGCTGGAAGCAGGTATCTGGGATTTATTTAGCTTCTATAGTTGAAACTTTGTTGCCTTGAGCAGAGGCCACAGATGGCCATAGCAGGCGGGAAACTTGGCTTCTTCCATGGCCGAGACAACCAAGCCTCCTGCTTGCTCCAGCTCCGTGGCTGCCAGCTGCCATCTTGGTTGGGTTAATTTGCATATAGTTGCTCTGATTGGCTGGTGGGCATGGCTTGGGGTGTACACAGATTTGCATGTTTCTCTTTTATTAGTGTAGATAGGATTAGAGCAGGAGAGTATTTTTCAAGTTATATTTTATTTATTTTTTAAATATGCTTTTATTGATTTTTAGATAGAGAGGAAAACAGAGGGAGATAGAAACAAAAATTTGATCGATCGATCAATAGATTGACTGCCTCCTGTGTGCCCCCTACTGGGGATCCAGCTTCACATGGGGCATGTACTCTGACCAGGAATCAAACTGGTGACCATTTGGTACAAGGGCTCAATCCACTGAGCCACACCAGCTGGGTTCAAGTTATATTTTAAAAAGCTCATTCTGCTAGGCCAGTATGGCTCAGTGGTTGTGCATCAACTTGTGAACCAGGAGCTCACAGTTGGATTCCCAGTCAGGGCACATGCCCGGGTTGTTGGCTCAATCCCCAGTAAAGGGTGTGCAACCAATCAATGATTCTCTCTCATGGTTGATGTTTCTATCTCTCCCTCTCCCTTCCTCCCTGAAATCAATAAAAACACACACATATATACATATTTTTAAAGCTCATTCTGGCTATCCCAGAGAATGGGTTGGAAGGGGGCAAGAGTGGAACTAGAAAGACAATTGGGAGGCTACTGTAATCATTCAAGTGGGAGAAGATGGTGGGTTGGCCATGAGGGTGGTGATATTCAGAAACGAAGAGACAATCAGAAACATTTAAGACAACGTTTGGAGATTGGATCTCAGAACTCAGTGCTAGATTGGAAGTGGGGCAGGGAGTGGAGGTTAAGGGAGAGGGAAATCTTAAGGATGACTCCCTGACTCGAATGATTAGGTGGATAGAATCACTATTTGTGTTGTGGGGAGATTGAGCATTTAGTTTTGAACATGGTAAACTTGAAATGTCTCTGAGACATTCAAGTGTTTAAATTGTTAGGTAACCAGTTGGAAATATAGGCTTTGAGCCCAGAGAAGAGTCTAGGTTGGAGATACAATTTTGGGAATTATGGGTATATGGATGCATTTAAATCCACAATATTGGATGAGATTACCAAGAGAAGAAGTGTACAGAGAGCCTTAGGGACAGCAGCATTTAGAAGTTGTAATACGGAGGTGCCAGCCAAGAAATATGATAAAGAGGTGCCAGAGAGGTGAGGAGAAAAAAAAAGGGGTGGTGGTGGTGTCCTAGAAGCTAAGAAGGAAAACTGTTGAAGGAGTGAAGGACGGAATGGTAAACTATTGAAAAAAAACAACAACAACCAAAGAGTAAGTGAGATGAGAAAGAAAAGGGATCCATTTAATTAAGCAACAAAGAAATCATTGGTGAGTATAGGAAGAGAAAGTCTGGCGCAGAGGTTTGAGTGGCAGCCATGTGGGAGCAGGTTGAAGAGTGCACGAGGGAGGAGGCGGAGATGGCAGGTATAGACTGAGAGCTTGTGAATGGAGGAGCAGTTGAGCAGTAACCGGAGGTGGGTTGGGCGCTTGAAGGTGCAGATACTACTTGATACATGTGCCAGCTGAGAGGAAGAAAAGGATGCTTCACAGGGGAGAGGGGATCAAAGGAGTAAAGTCATAGAGAAAGAGGGATGAAAGATGGATCTACAGCAGCATCTTCAAGTTCTTTTGTTTATACACCCCCACAAAATAATAAAACATAAAAACAATGTACCTTCTTACCTATTTTTAGTTGATGCCTAAATGTTTTCATAATTTTTTAAAAATATATTTTATTGATTTTCCACAGAGAAGAAGGGAGAGGGACAGAGAGCTAGAAACATCAATGAGAGAGAAACATTGATCAGCTGCCTCCTGCACACTCCCCACTGGGGACGTGCCCGCAACCAAGATACATACCCCTGACCGGAACTGAACCTGGGACCCCTGAGTCTGCAGGCCGACACTCTATCCACTGGACCAAACAGGCCAGGGCTGTTTTCATAATATTAAATATTTATAAAGGACATATACTTTCTATTTATTATATATTATTATGCATCATATTTACTTATTTCTAAAATTAATTGTTTTTTTGTATTTTAATTTGGATAATTTCCTATGTCTTCAAGTTCACTAATCTTTTTCTGCAGTGTCTAAACTGTTTTTAATTCCATTCAGTGATTTTTCATCTCTACAAGTTCAATTTGCATATTTTTAAAGTATCTTCCAAGTTTCCATTTAGCCATGTGAATACATGGGATACAGTTACATTAACTTTTTTGTGTCCTTGTCAGGTAATTCTTATATAAGTACCAGTTCTGGATTGTATCAATTGATTTTCTCCTCACTATGGGTCATACTTTTCTGCTTCTTTGCATGATTGGTAATTTTTTATTTGACCCCAGACATTATAAATTTTATGTTTTTGGGTGCTGGTTATTTTTGTATTCCTGTAAGTATTCTGAAGGTTTGTTCTGGGATAAAGTTACATTACTTAGAAATGGTTTGATCCCTTCAGGTCTTGCTTTTGAGATTTATTAGGTGGGAGCAATCAGTGTTCACACTAGGTCTAACGAGTTCCCCTACTGAGCCAAGGACTTTTTGAAAACTCTACCCACTGCTCCATAAATTATGAGGTTTTTCAGTCTGGCTAATGGGAATAGACTATGACCCAGCCCTGAGTAACGAGTGACTACTGTTCCTTCTAATCATTTTGGGTGGTTCTTTCCTTGGTCTCAAGTAGTTTCCTCACATTTACATATTGAGCAGTGCTCTGCAGAATACTCAGGGAGGCTCTTTGCAGATCTCAGAGCTCTCTCTCTGCACCTTTCTCCTATCCAGTATTCTGTCCTGAGCTCTCTAGCTACCTTGGTTGCCCCAAACCCTGAGCTATTTCCTTAGCTCAGGAAGTCTGCATGACCCTGCCTGGAGTCTCTCTTCCTGCAATATATCTGCAAACTCTCTCACGCAGTAAGCTGAGCAATTAGAGGGCCCACTTCATTTGTTTCTTGTCTATCAGGGATCACTATCCTTTCTTGTCTAATATCCAGTGTCAGGAAAAATGTTTGTTTGTTTGTTTTCCTGTTTGGTTGCTGTTTCAGGAAGGAGGGTAAATCTGATCCCTGCTACTCCATCTTAGCTAGAAGGGAAAGTTGTATATGTACTTTAAATATATTTTTGTTCAAACCATGAAGCTTCAGATTTAAATGATTCTAATTTTGGAAAATGTCCACCATATATTCTATTTGCAAAGCCAGTCCTCTGTGTCAAACTCACCCGTCAAATCAGATTGACTTTCTATTAGAAAATGTCTGATTTTCAATTTTTTACTTAATTTTTTTTGTTCTTAATTTTGTTTTTCAACTCAAATAATTCAAATTAAATGGAGGAGGCACAGAACTGAAACTTCTCATAGAAGCTCTCCAGGCTTTGCTCTTTCCAGGACTCCATCAAGCAGGGTACTCTCAAGTTGTCCTTTGAGAGAGTTGCCAGAGTAGGATTCAAAATGAAGGGATCAACTGGGAAAATGGAGATAGAGAAGAACTGACTGACCTAAGCCTCCTTCTTAGGCTGAGCAATATAAAGAGAGGAAACATCTAAAAGAGGAAGCTCTGGAAGTTGATTTCCTTAAAACTGTCTGTGTCTACCTACCTTTTGGAAAGTCTCCAAGTCCCTGTGGGAATGCAAGCCCTTGTTTGAAGGCCTCTTGTGTAGTGTGAAGCCATTGATGGAAACATTACCGCTTCCTTTGTGGTAATAGAAGGGATGGGGACAAAAGCAGGCAGGAGCAGGTGTAGGTAAGTTGGGGACTTGGTGCCTTGAGTTGAATAAAATTCCAGTTTTCTTATGAAGAATGAGTTGTCTACTGACAGTGGGGTTGTGGACGATGGATATGGGCATCAGATATTTGTAGAAAAAGTATGAAATGGTCATTACAAAGAATGGAAACTAGTAACTAGAATGGAAACTAGCTAGGCAGGGCTGACAGTCCAGTGGAGGTTGGTGTCATGAATTCAGACCTACATCAATCTGCCCAGCTGTGTGATTTTCTTTAGCAATAAAGCTCTAAAGCTCTTGTTTGATGTTTGTGAATTTGGTAAATGTTAGGGTTGCCAAAGGGAAAAGCACAAGGCCAAAAGGCGTAAAGAATTATAAATGTACTAGAGGCTCGGTGTACAAAAATTTGTGCACTCGTGGGGGGGGGGTCCCTCAGCCCGGCCTGTGCCCTCTCTCAGTCTGGGACCCCTCAGGAGATGTCCACCTGCTGGTGTGCCTGGCCAGCCTGGGTGAGGGGCTGATGGCCATTTCAGGCTGCCCACAGCCCCTTCAGGGTTCAGGTCCCTACTGGAATGCCTGGCTGGAAGCAGCTATCTGGGATTTATTTAACTTCTATAATTGAAATTTTGTTGCCTCGGTTCCCCCCTCCTCCTGCTGGAAGCCTGGGTTGCCCCTGACAACCCAATGTCCGAGCCCAGCAGGTATCTGGGGTTTGTTTATCTTCTATAATTAAAACTTTGTAGCCTTGAGTAGAGCTCAGGGCTTGCGGGCCCTGGCTTCCTCCATTTCCCGGGCAACTCCAGCTCAGTGGCCGCTGCCATCTTAGTTGAGTTAATTTGCATATTTGCTTATGATTTGCTGGTGGGCATGGCTTGTGGATGTAATGGAGTGTGGGGAAGTTAAAAGAGTAATTTGCATATTACTCTTTTATTAGATTAGGTCATCTGGAAACCCAGATGGGCTGAGCCCCAAAATGGTGCCAACACCCACCCAGGGACGAGGAGTCAGGGATTTTAAAGGGCTTTTTCCAGGTGGAGAACTCTCCGGGTGGGAAGGATAATGGTCTTAGCAAATGGAATGTGGTCTAAGTGAAAGGGAATGTCGGTTGTGAAATGGTCTAAAGGTCTGTTCCCAGGGGAGTGAATATCCATTCAATGATTTTATTAGACCTAACAGTAAAATGCTGATTCTTCCCCTATATTGAAAGATATGGTGAATAATCACACCGAGGCCTGATACTGATTATAGTTTATCAAGGTCCTTTTAGGGCTCTTCAGTTACAGGGTGGCTTTGAACTGACAGCCATGTACATAGCATATAATGGCTTTCTTTTATTTCTCATCTTCCCAATGAATTATGTTACAATTTCTTCTCTTAAGCATAAACACCTCCAGATCTTTTACAGTCGCCCCTGTGAACAAGGGTCAGGGTAGAAAGGGTGCAGAATGTCTGTTTTTCCTATCCCCAAGCTAATGGGATCTTGATGTGTGGCGTGGGGTGCCAGAGAACTTGTCATTGCCCATGTGTATTACCAAAGGCTGAGATAAGGCCGACATGGAAGAAAAGATCAGAAACTCTCCAGACAACGTGAAGAGTGTAAACCGGCTACCGCTCACCTGCCTCTTTGTCCTTTTGTGCACTGGGAGAAGGAAATTGGAGGGGCGGAGGAAGTTTGGCTTATACATCTCTCGTGAGATGCCTCTTTCAGAACCAGGCTCAAGCTGGGATACTGACTAACTATTATGGGGCATGCATGTGCCAGTGAAAATCCAAGATTCTGCCAGTCACATCCATCTCTGTCTCCCATCGTCATCAAAGCGCCACAGCGGAAGGACGGGCTTTCCCAGTGTAACAAACTACCAAGTTACATTTTAAAAACACAGCACACGTACTCTGAGTGTGAGTTCAAGTGGCACAAATGGAAGGAATACTCTCAAGTCCCAAGTGAATTTTAATGGGCCTCTATTTTAAAGTGTCTTGGCATTAAGAAATCATTTCTTGAATTTTCCAGAGCAAGTGTGAATGCTTTGACTGGTGTCCCCCTGCCTCATAACATACTTCTAAGCCTCTCTCCACATGTGTCCAAGTCCACACATTCATTGGAACCATCCGTAACAATAATAAAGTAAATAGACCTGCTAAAGTCAGAGGAAATTGAAAATGCTTTAAATCCTGCTGGAGTGGGGTGCCTGCTGTTGGTTTGGGCCATTTTTTTAAAAATCATCACCCAAGGATATTTTTTGCATCGCGTTTGTAGACAGAGTGGAAGGTGGGGGGAGAGACACATCGAATGGTTGCCTACTGCACACGCCCAGACTGGGGTCCAGGATCGAGGTACATGCGTTTGACCAGAGTTGAACCTGAGACCCTTCAAAAAAGGGTGTGGAAGAGCAGGCTTTTTTGGTCCAGGTCCCTGCTGCCCTCCCACAACAATGAGTTGCAGAGAAGCCACTAAGGTGCTCTTTTTTGAGTCAAGGCCAGACTTCCGTTCATGCTCAGGAGGAAGAGCTCACCTGTCCTCCCTCGAGGGAGCTGATTGTCCCAGATGAGACCAGGACCCGCTCAGCCTGGCTGTGTGAGAGCAGGACAGCCCATGGACAGTCCCGATGAGCAGCCCTGGGCCAGAGAGGCTGAATTCTACGTGGACATGGAAAGAGGTCCAAGCAGATCTCTGGGGGGACAGGCCAAAGTTATGTCCTAGTTACTACCCTCTCTTCCTAGTAGTGTCAGGAGTCAAATGGGTTTGATTTACTTATCTTGCCCATAGTCTTCTGTGTCTTCAACTCCCATGTCTCATTTGGGTTTCTGTCCCACTTGTGAGCTACTTGGGTGAGAGGCGAGTCTCAGCAACACAGGATAAACCAAAGCTCTCCTTGATTTGTCTCCAGCTCTGCCAGACTGTGTGTTTCTCGAACACTCCCTTCCCCTTTGTGACACTCATCTGTAAAATGGCCTGCATCAGGGGTTTTCACACCACAGTCTGTGGAGCCTTCAGAGTTTGAGGTTTTCCCCAGGCACAGGAAAAAGGAGGGCTAAGCCATACTCCCCACCCAGCACCCACCAGAATAGCTGCTTTTTATCAGTTTTATGTACTGTTTCCATACAATAATTCTTTGAAGAAAGGGTCCTGAGGCTACAAAGTTTGAAAACGGCTGAAGTGAAGGATCATTCCTTCCAGTCTGAGATACTTAGGATTCTGAAGCCCAGCTCAAGTTGTTCCTCTTCCAGAAAGCCTTCCTGGTTACCCAGTCCCGGCACTCGGGCTCCAGTAATACCGAGAATGACAGGCACAGATGTGTGAGCTGTTTCCCCGGTCAGAAGGTGAGCTCCTTGAGGGAAGTTGTCGAGTTTCCTCTGCTCTGTGTAGTACCACATGCAGAGTAGGTATTCGGTAAATTGCTGATGCTCTAAGTGTCATGAGCTCTTACATGGACTAAAACCTTCCAAAGAGACTCACTGACTTGAGAGGAGGATTCAGCCTTTGGTCTGCTGCTGGCCACCAAGGACACCTGTCCTTAGGAATCTGGGGACCCTACCTGGGGAACAGCTTCAGACCCACACAGTCCCAAAAGGGGCAGCCCTGAGTTCTTGCCTTAATTGAACTCTGCTCTACCTCTACTTCCTTCAGTGTCTCTTCTGGTGGGGGCTCCCCATTTACTGTGGCCATAGAAGAGGCATGCCCCTAACTTTGAACCTGGGAATCAGATTAGCCAGTAGGCATCTCAGCTAAATTTGGAGTGACACACAGGGATGATGGGGAGGAACTCCAGGCTTGCTCAGTATAGCTCTCTCTGGAAATGGAGGTAAAGTGGGGCAGGGTGGGGGGTGGGGCTTACGGAGAAACTTCAGAGAAGGCAGGTCACAGGAAGGTGCTAGAGGTAAAAGATCAGGACACCCTTGGGATAGGTGCCCAGCAGGAGAGTGGAGCTGTAGTGGGGAAGTGAGTGTGGGAACCTGCTTTACCATTTATTAACTACATGACTAGGGTAAATCAACTTAGTTGGGGGGCAAAAGAACCTGGCCAACTGCAGGCTACCTCACCGTGAGGTCAGATTCCGAGGAGACAAGTATGGAAGTGTTCCGTAAACCAAGGCAGGGATGGAAAGGATTCTGATTGTTAACAGGAGCGCCCACTCTCCCAGCCACAGCCGCTTCCTATGAAGGACCAACCTGCAGTATAATAGGGATGCTCTGAGGCTGAGCAGCCCTCCTTCTCCTGCTCCCGCCATCTCAATCTTGGCTTCGATGAACTTCTGGTCAGACTGAGTGAGTGAGGGGGGCAGGGCAATTCAGGACAGGGGCCCCAGGCCCATTCTGGCACAGAGAAGCTCCCCAAAGAGAAGCAAGTGTCCTGATAAAGAGCCCCTGAAAAGCAAGAGGCCCAGGAGGCTGCTGAGATTCCCCGGGACTCTTGCTTGGTGAGGTACCCTGGGGTGGGTCCTGGTTGGCGCTGTGGGGGCTCAGGAGCCCTCAGCAGGTCACAAGGAGAGCGGGGCATTTCCCCTCCAAAGACTCTCCCCACTGAATCCTCCAGATGTGGGGTGTAAGCAGCGGCCTTACCAAGGCTGGAATATCTGGCAGGGTTTAAAATCCAAAGCTGAAGGGTGAGGCCTCCATGCCGACATGGGAAAACACCGAGCTCTGCCCTGATGCTGCCCCTGCCTGCACCCTGGTCCAGGCTCTGTACCCTGATCCAGCCTTCCTGGGCCACTCTCAACTACTGTAGTCTGAAGTGTGGGTGCTGGGCCTGCGTAGCCAAACATCTGGAAGATCTGGTTGGCTGTTGGGCAGCACCACAGGGCTGCCATCCTCTGGACCCCCTCGGCCCTTCCAGGACGAGCTGCTCTGGTGGGAGGCAGGCAGTGATGGATCGTACACAGTCTCCTTCAGTGCCAGCCACAAGGTGTCCCGCTTCCCATTCAGCTGGCCTCGCTCAGGTTCTGATTGCTCAGTTTCATCCAGGTCCTCTGGGGAGGCTCCCATTGAATCTGGTACTCGGGCACTAGGCTCAGAGGTGCTGAGGCAGGTCTCCTCGGAGGTGCTGAGCCCCTCCAGGGTGCTGGCTGAGGAGCAGAGACAATCAGGGGGCTCTGCAGCCTTGGGCTTGGGGGCATGGGCTGGGGCTGGGGCTTCTGGTGAGGCCTGCACGGGCTCAGCCTTCTGCCCTTGGGAGTCCTGCCTGGCCTGGGTTTGGGGGCTGGGGCCAGCCTGTTTATAAGGGGAGGAGGTCTGCAGGGCTGGGCACTGGCTGAAGACTGCCTGGTGGTCCAGGAACACCTCTCTTGGTGAGGCAGGGGCCGGTGGGGGCCGGGAGAAGCAGGGGCCGTCATGAAGCTGTATATCCTCAGAGAGCACAGAGGGCCGGTGAGACAGTTTGCTGGTGGCTGTGCTGGTGTCAAAGCTGGGGCTCCGGCGCCGTGCCAGGGGCTGTAGCTCATACTGCTCTGAGCAGGACCCAGGTGGCCCTGGTCGTGGGCGGCCTACCTTCTCCCCACCTGGCTCTCCAGTTCTGGCGTCCCACGGCAGGTGGGCACAGGGCCAGAGGATCTGCCCACAGTTCTTCTCTGGCCCAAAGAAACAGCAGAGAGATTGGAAGAAGAAGCTGGCAAAGCCACAGCTGACGCACTTGACCATCATGAGGATGATGCCCAGCTTGCGATAGAGCAGCACCGTGGCAGGCAGCATGAGCACACCAGCTGCAAACAGGGCTACAGCCCCCATGGCTGTGGCGCGGCTGGTCTGGCGCAGTGAGAAGGCCACGCGGCTCAGGCGGTCTGGGTGTGGGCAAAGGTGATAGGAGATGCAGTAATTGACAGTGAAGTCTACCGAGAGGCCCACGGAAGCAGAGAGAAAGAGCACCTCCGCGGTGTTGAGCTGCCACTCGAGGAGAACCAGGAGCCCCACGGTGAGCAGCACCGTGCCTGCCACCGCGGCCACGGAGAACAGGCTGAGTGGAACGTTCCAGGTGCCCAGCAGCAGAGTGGCAAAGGCCAGCGCCAGAGCCAGGCCTAGCACCACAGCGGGCTCGGTGCTCAGGCTGTGCTGCAGGCTGTACAGCTCCAGACGGCTGGTGAACCAACCCTGGCGGAGGCCGGGAGGTGCCTTGCCCAGCTCTGCTGCCAGCCAGTGGCTGACCTCAGTGTAGAAGTGGTGGGCCTGGCTGTAGTTCGGGCTATACTGGAAGTTGGTCTGGAACTGTAGGACCAGGGCAGTCAGGCTGCCCTGGGCATTGAAGCGGGGCCCCAGGTCACGGGTGCCGTCTGGGCCTTGCTCCAGAGCCATCATCTTGAGGCAGTGCAGGAAAAGCTGGGGTGCCCAGGGGAAGCCTGAGTGGCCACAGCAGAGGCCAGGCCCCAGGTGAGCACAACCAGGGCTCTCCATCCAGCGCTGGAGGGCCTCCACGAAGCACAGCGTGGGCCAGCCCTCCGGCTGGGCACCAAAGAAACTCTGATTCCGAGCTCCGTAGCAGAGTGCCAGCAGCCAGCGCTGGGCCTCGGGACTGCTGGCTGAGAAGGCAGGGTCACTTACCAGCGAGCTGTTGCTGCGAGGGTCCAGGGGGTCGCCGGTGTCTACAGGCAGGATGCCCCACACCAGAATCGCGGGCATGTGGCCGCCCTCGCCCTCAGGCAGCCGCTCGAACTGGAACTGCTGGCGGTACTCTGCGTCGAAGCGCTCGAAGGGGTGGCTGCGCCGGAAGACCTGGCCGCGGGGCGGCAGCAGGGTGGGCAGCCGCAGGCGGGGGCTGACGCCGGCGATGTAGGCGCCCCCTGCCGCCAGCGCCGTGAACCAGCAGATCCAGATGTAGCGGAACTTGATGACGCCGCAGGGCAGGAGGCGCTGGAAGAGCAGCCGGGAGGTCCGGGCCGCCGCCCTCCGTAGGCCGCGCAGCCGCCGGTGCAGCGCCAGCGCCAGCCGCCGAGGGGCGCTGCCGGCCCCCGGGCCCGGCCCCCGGGCCCCACAGCTGCGCGCCAGGTAGCGCTCGTGGAGCACGAACGAAGCGGGCAGCCAGGCCAGCGTGAGCGCCAGGTGCGCCAGCACGGCCGTGCCCATGTAGAGCGCGAAGCAGCGCACGGCCGGCAGGCGGCTCAGGTAGCTGGCGTAGAAGGCCGCGCTGGTGGTGAGGCCCGAGACCACCAGCAGGTAGCCGAAGTGATGCATGGTGCGGCCCACGCGCTGCACCAGCCCCCCAGAGGGCAGCTGGCTCTTGCTGAGGCGCCAGAGGTCGGAGAAGATGAGGGTGTGGTTGGTGCAGACGCTGCTGAGCAGGACGAGGGCCGCCAGATTGACGAAGGGGAAGTAGGCCATGCGGAAGGCCACTCGGTAAAGAAAGAAGGCCACCAGGAGGGAGCCCAGCGTCCCTAGCAGCACCATGAGCGTGAGGAAGAAGGAGCGCAGGTAGAGAGCAATGTTGAGGAAGATGGCAGCCAGGCCCAACAGGGGGTACACTGTGTCCTGGGCTAGGTAGTGCCTCAACAGTTCCTGCTTGAGGCCCAGATCCATGCCAGTGATGGACGTGTAATTGTCCGAGAGCCCCCAGGGGGTGGCTAGGTGGTCCAGGTAGATGCCCATCATGGAGGCACCCTTTGGGGTGGGCAGGAAGAGCACGCTGTACTTGAGGGAGGGCACCTGGTAGTCAGCAGTCTGGGGACTCAGAAAGTCCTTGTCCAGCAGAAAGTGCAGGAGTTGGTAGACAGCACTGCTCCGAGAGCACTTGGTGGGAACCTGGGCACAGCGTGGGGGCTTGTCCTGCCCAGGTCCCAGACAAGGGGGCCCCAGGGCCCCACGGTGGTAGTAGAGGGCACAGGTCCGAAGCAGGGCCAGTATGCGGGCTACGTCTGCTTGAGTAGTGTCCAGGCAGGAGGAGCGGTTGGAGAGCACTGCCACATAGTTGCCCAGGGACCAGCTGGGACAGCACTCGTTAGCTGCTGTACGCTGGCACAGAGCCCCAAAGCTGCGATGGGAGCGAATCTGTAGGGCACAGAAAGCAGGAGAGAGCTCAAGGGCAGGGCAGGGGCCCGGGTTTCCCAGCCCTGACCAAGGCCTGCTCACCTCCTTTCAGGCTGCAGAGCGGAGGGAGAGA
>PVJC01035782.1:0-18055 GCA_004026665.1 Murina feae
GATGTTTCTCTCCCTCTCTCTGTCTCTCCCCCTCCCTTCCACTCTCTGTAAACATTGGTGGGAAGATGTCCTTGGGTGAGGATTAACAAAAAACTAAAAATAAAAACTTAAAGTCAAAACTTTGATTTAATTTCTTTGAAGGTAACAAGAAATCACATTCTCCTTTTACATGCTAATGAAATAACTAGCTGACTAGTGGAAAGATTGCAGGTTGGGGGAATCGTCCCTCTATTCATAAGTTTTGCTTTAACAGATACAAAGTGGGTTTAAATCAGAACCAAAGATGTTCACCTTAACGAGCAACATGCTCCCTTGTTATTACCATCTGTGGTCGTTGCAAAAGAGGTCCCTCTGCTTCGTCCAAATGCAGCATCTACCTCATTCCCTATGTCCCTCTTACCCAGCTACTGTCCATGACACACAGGCTCAGCCATCAGCCCTAACTCCCTTGCCCTGTTGTCCTTCTGTCCTACCAGCATGTCGGGCTAAACCCAGCGCGGCTGTACCCAGCTGTTCCCCCGGCTGCTCCTAACCAGCTAACAACTGCAGAGAAGGTCACAGCATAGGGCAGCCTGGGTCACTATACACTCGTTTCCTGGCCTTAAAGGGCCCTTGGCATGGCCAGGCAATCCTACCCAACCTCTGGGCTAATTTCATACTCACAGTGGTGTGATAAGGAGCAGCTAGGCCACTCCCCAGGAAACCTGCCTGCAGGACTCATGCAATTCGCGTGGGCTGGACCTGGGGTCTAAGGACCAGGAGGTGTCAGAAGGAAGCAATGCCCCTCCTGAGATCCGCTCACATTCAGCATGGGCTCTCGTCTCGCTTTCATTCTCGCTCTTCTTTCTACCACCTGCGTCTAGTCTGGCTCCCTGCAAAGCACTTCATCTGGCAGCCAGAGTGAAGTTTTCACAACATGAACAGCCTATGTTCCATCTAAACTCCTCTGTAGCTTCCCACTTATTTCCCACTAACTGCTGAACTTGGTAAGCGAGGCCCTGCAAGTCTGGCTGCTCCCCGCATCCCAGCCTCATCGCCACTCAGCTCTCCCTCTGCCCAGCCATAGTGAGACTCTCTCCATCCTGTTGTGCTCCTCCTGCAGGTCCTTCAAACATGCTCTTTTCTCTGCCAGATGTGTCCTTCAGTCTTCCTCTCACATGGTTAACACCTACGCATCCTCCAGCTTTCAGCACAAAACCTGTTGCTCCAGGCGGCCACCTCTCTCCAATCACATTTCCTTCACAGCATCTTCCAGAGAACAACTGACCCTGTGGTTCTGCCACCGCCGCTGCTGCTGCCCGTTCCACCTGGCGGGCAGGCTGCCTGAGGGCAGGGACTGTGTCTCGCTCTCTTTATCTGGCATCGCCATGCCGCGCCCAGAGCCTAGAACTGGGGTTGTTTAAAATTCGTTAAACAAGCAGAGAGATGGTCACATGCCACCCGCCTTCCTTTTGCTTCTTTTGTGGGCCCTCCAGTCAACAACTTTGCTTCTTGGAACTATGCAAGTGCCAGGAGCTATGCATGATGTCACCACCTCGGGCAACCAGATGCTTCTGCCAAGTACCTATGAGACCAAGTTACCTTTTTTAGAAAGTGCACTGGGAAAACGGCAGTAAACATTTTTTTAAATATATTTTTATTGACTTCATAGCGGAAGGAAGAGGGGGAGAGAGAGAGAGATAGAAACATCAATGATGAGACAATCATTGATCGACTGCCTCCTGCATGTCCCCTACTGGGGATGGAGCCTGCAACCGGGCATGTGCCCTTGACTGGAATCAAACCTGGGACCCTTCAGTCCATAGGCCAATGCTCTATCCAAGGAGCCAAACCAGCTAGGGCAACAATATTTCTTAATTTATGATGTCATTTAACTTTTCTGTGTTCAGGGCAAACTCATCAAGGACTGAAAGGTGAAGACTTTGCATCTGGTTTGGAATTTGTCTGGTTCAACACATTTACCCCCCAAATTAATGTTAAGGCGTCTTTATTTGAAAATGGCACCTCTTGTTTTTAGCAAAGTGAGAGCACACAGCTGGGTCACAGATGTACATGTGTCAGAGCTCAAAGGGGAGCTGGAGCATGTTGGCACTGTGGTCCTGTTGTTTCAAGTGGAAAGATTTTCATACGTGAGCATCATGCATTCCATCTGGGTGCTATGGCAAACCCACACTGCCTGTGTGTTACATGCGTGTGTATGTAAAGCAAACGTCTTGACACATTTTTCTTGCCACTCGTGTGAATCTGAATCTGGGCAGTCAGACCTCCCGCGGATGCCAAATAAAAATTCTAGGTAATTTTACTCGGAACTGAGAGGAAGATGGTCATCACATTCTTTAACGTTTTATTAAATGGGTGTAATGTTTGTGTAGACACATCCTAAAGTTAAGTGAAAACTTTATTTAAATGAGTCTACTTTTAGATTCTGGCTTTCTCTCCCATGGAAGTTTTAAAATCTGGTTGTTTTCACATGCATATAAATGATATGCATTAAGTTAATTAGACTGAGTATTATTCTAGTAATATGATGGCATAATATTTAATATTTTTGTACAACAATAGCCATTCACACACACTGATGGGTCACAGGGCGTGGGCCTATTTTAAGGAAGGCAGACACTATTGTTCTCTTGCCAACGTGGGGCAGGTACTGCTAGACCTTTTGATTTTTGTAGAGAAGTCGAAAATTTAGATCTTATGTGAAATATCCCAAAGATAAAATAATCACATAAAACTTTGTAAAACCCTTCAGATAAATCTGTGGGTTTTGTGTGATGTAACGACCCCTTTGTGGTCTAGTGAGAACACTGTGTATTGAAAATGTGTGGCTTTTGGGGAGAGACAGACCAGCGTTGGAACTCGGATGGTTTCTGATAGTTTCTTGGGTGACTGGGCAGTTCTTCCAGCCCTTTTGAAACTTTGTGTCCTAACTTTGGAAATGAAGATGTTATAGTGTTTTTTAAAATATCTGTAATATCTATAATAATAAAAGCGTAATATGCAAATCAACCCAACGGCAGTCCAGACAATCATCTGGACAACCTTCCGGATGAAGCGGGGCTGCGAAGGCCTGCTCTTACACGGATTTCATGCCTTGGGCCTTTAGTAAGTAGGTAATGAATAGAAGCTGCTTCTCATTTGCAGTCCCCAATCTTTAATTGCTTGCACCCAAGCTTCCTCTAATAAACATAAAGCAAAGTGACCACATAATCATAATTGCTCATTTTATCCCGTGTGTCCAAGCAAACGTACTCTGCACCTTCCAATGGCAAAGTAAGTCTTAGGTTGGAAACTAAGACAGGTCGATGCACCTGGAAGATGGTCCCCGGAGGGCCATCTGTAAGCACTTGAGGTATTTCTATAGGGAGGATGGTGAGCAAGTGTGCTTAACCATCGCCAAGGCCTGGCCTGGGAACAAACAAGCGGTGGCTGAAAGGAATGCGGTGAACCGCGGAGAATGAGAGAGCGAGGGTCTAGGAAGTGTCAGTGACCGGCTCGGATTACTGGTGGCCTGCGAATTAAGTCTCCCGAGCTTTCCAAAATCAAAATTAAAACTCCGCAGGGAACCAGGTTGGCTGCCTCATCCTCAGACTCAGCTAGGATATTCACAGAATCAGTGGGTGGGAGTAATCTTTCTGTTTCTTGACTATAGGTTCAACAAGATTCTGGTATGTCATTCAAATTTCACCCAGCTCTTGAGAAGTTGTAAATAGTTGCACCGAAAATTCAGGTATTAGAACTTTATTTATACATAGAATTGCTTACTGGGAACTAGATACAAACTATTACTTGAGCTAATGTGTCGACTGGCCAGCCTATGAAGTTTAAGTGTTAGGTCCAGTAAGTCCAGCATCCGGTTCTCCCAGATGTTTGGTGCCAAAGAGAATCTATCGATTGAATTGATGCAATGACTGTGTAGACACATCCTAAACAAGTCCTGTTCTACGTAAGATGTAAATGGTAGACTCAACAAGCCTAATGAAGAGTTCTTGAGCCTGAATGAATTTCAGAGACTTTCTTTTTTAAAAAAATACATTTTATTGATTTTTTTACAGAGAGGAAGGGAGAGGGATAGAGAGTTAGAAACATCGATCAGCTGCCTCCTGCACACCTCCCACTGGGGATGTGCCCGCAACCAAGGTACATGCCCTTGACCGGAATCAAACCTGGACCCTTCAGTCTGCAGGCCGACGCTCTAGCCACTGAGCCACACCGGTTAGGTCGAATTTCAGAGACTTTCTAATGTAATCCATTTACATTGCAGGTGACGGAAAGGAGATCTAACAGAATTAAGTGATTGGTCAATATCAAATGACTTTGATTCTCTGCCTCTTATTTTAATATTCTTTCTGCCAGAGTTGTGCTGACCATATTAATAGGAGAGAACTAAGGACTAACGAGGAAAAATATCTCCCTCTGCCCAAAAAACAAAGAATATAAGTAGAAAGAATGAGATAAACATGGAGAGAAAAGAGATCAAAACTAGTGAATTGAAAGAATGGAGAAAAGGATAAGAAAAGTGCAGAAGTGGCACACAGAGTATGGGGGATCCTGAACAGACCGACTGCCTGAGGTTCCTCATTGCATTCAGCCCTCTCTGCTTCTTGAACTGCATCCTCACAGTCAGAGCTCAGAGCTATATGCAGGCCATGGAGGCAGGGAACTCCCGTCAGGGGGTCCAGCTCATGGGGTTTAAGCGAGTGCAGCATTTCTTTAAGTTCATATAGAAACAGCCCAAAAGGAATTTGCCTTTTTAAAACATAGACATGATCAACTCAGTAAAAATGCTTTTATTCCTGCAGATACTTTTATCTGATTTGGTGCCCAGCAACCTGCTTGGCACAGTTTCAGATCAAAGGGAACAGTGTAAGGAAGTCAGCCTCGCGGTGGTTTAAGAAGCGAGCTTTGCAGCCTGTCTGGGTTGGCGGGCTGGCTCTCCGCCTTCGGCAGGTGATGTGACCATTCTCAGCTTTGGCTTTTTTCATCTGAACAGAAAAGGGGGGAGGGTGATAAAGTACCCTCTCCCAAGATTTTTGTAAAGTGTAAATGACACATATCTCAGGTAAATAATTTGGGGCCATGCCTAACACATGGTAATGTTAGCTACTTATTATTATCGATGTTATTAAATTTCCATATAAGAATAAAGAACTAGCAAATGTGATGTAGCAGTAGGTTAAAATCGAAAGACATAGAATCCATCTCTCCAAATTAATGTCCTGAGGACATAATTTATATACAAGATCAGACACATACAGAAAATAGTTTTAGCCCGGGCTGGGCTGTCAGTTGGTTGGAGCATCATGCTGTACGCCAAAAGGTGGCAAGTTCAACTCCTGGTCAGGGCACAGCCCCAGATTGTGGGTTCAATCCCCAGATGGGGTGAGTGCGTGAAGCAGCCAATCTGATCTATGTTTCTCTCTCTCTCTCTCCCTCTCTCTCCCTCTCTCTCTCTCCGTCCTTTCCTCTCTCTAAAATCATTTTGTAAAAAATGTAAGGATTGCAAAAGCGCTCTTTTATTAAAAAATAAAAGTAATAAAATAAAATAATTTTAGCATCTCTTTTTGGCTTGTAACAGAGAGAATCTTCCTCCTGTGTCTACATACCTATTGGTAGACAAGAAGCAAGAAAATGAACCAATTTTTAGTCCCATTGACAAATTTAAACCTTTAATTCTTTAAAAAGTTTCCTTCACTCCTCCATCCCCAGCCCTACTCCTCTCTAGGACAGAATGCTGGTGTCGGAGCAGGAGAGTTTGGCATTGATGAGAGGCATGCCCCAAATCTGCATGGTGTCCTCTGATTCTTCCAGTCTCTAGATGCTCTGCCCTGCCTGGCGTGGACCTCACCAAGGCAGTGCGTGAGATGACTCGGGTCTCGGCCTCTCCTATCTCAGCAGGGATACAAAGTCCTCCACGCTGTTTCAGTTTCACTGCAGAGCACGCTGGGCCTGGGGGTGACCCCACTTGCCTTTGGTTCAAGTGAACTCCTCTCACCTCTGTTCCCCTCCTTGTTGGAGGCCCCCATCTAGCAATCCGACCTCCCAGGTGTCATCTGCTTCTTGCTCCCACCTCCTTCGTGTAGGAGGACAGCGCAGCAGGGCCTTTTCTGCGCAGCCACACAACTCTCCACCAGCTTCCTTTCAACACGGCACTGGCTGCACAGGAGGCAGCTTTACTCCAGAGTCCTCTGCACGGGACTCAGCAAAGCATCGTCATCCTGTTTCCTCTCATTGATCTGGCTGTGTCCAAGCACCCCTCCACACTGGGGCAACTGCAAAAGGGGGAGACAGAGTGTGTCCTTGGCACATGCTCTCATGTTTCCCATCGCCGTCCCACCCCACACCTCCTATTCTCATTGCTCATGAAACACCTGACGGTCGACACATTGTTGTGCGTTCTAGGACATAGAAACGTATTTACATTCGTAACTACTTTAGAAGTCTTTATTACTCAGAGTCACACAAGAAATATAGATTTAAGATATTATGCCATCTTATAAAACTTAATCTAGAAATATAAGCCTATAGTTGAAATTTGGGAAAATGAACCTCCTGCAAGTTTTTAGATGGACACCTCATATCCTGGCGCCCCATGGGTCACTGTGTCACATACTGTGGGCAAACGTTGCCAAGTATTTTTGGTGAAGATACAATTCACTGCCGCTTGGAAGGGAGGATGTTTTGTTGTTTCTCTTGGTGTTTTCGTTTCTTATTATTAATACTAGAGGCCTGGTACACGAAATTCATTCGTGGGTAGGGCCCCTGGGCCTGGCTGGCAATCAGGGCTGATTGGGGCTTTCTGGCTTCTGGCTGGGGCCTTCCATCATTCTCATTGCCCCCTGGTGGACAGCACACATCACAGTGAGCAATCAAACTCCCAGTCTCCCAGTCAGACTCCTGAGGGACACTTTGCAGATTACACACAC
The DNA here is from genome assembly GCA_004026665.1 of Murina feae. Classification (NCBI taxonomy): domain Eukaryota; kingdom Metazoa; phylum Chordata; class Mammalia; order Chiroptera; family Vespertilionidae; genus Murina; species Murina feae. Next base: position 6,927 of record PVJC01035782.1, read on the forward strand.
ATGCACACACACACACACACTAGGGGCCCGGTGCACAAAAATTTGTGCATGCGGGGGGTCCCTCAGCCCGGCCTGTGCCCTCTCGCAGTCTGGGACCCCACATCTGGGGATGTCCACCTGCTGGTGTGCCTGGCCAGCCTGGGTAAGGGGCTGATGGCTGTTTGCAGGCTGGCCAAGCCCCCCGGTGGGGACCCTCACCCCTTTGGGGTGTGGCAAGCCTGAGTGATGGGCTGAAGGCCATTTTCAGGCTGCCCACAGCCCCTTCAGGTTTTGGGTCCCTACTGGGGTGCCTGGGCAGCCTGGGTGGGGGGCTGAGGGCCGTTTTCAGGCTGCCCATAGTCCCTTTAGGGTTCGAGTCCCTACTGGGGTACCTGGCCAGCCTGGGTGAGGGGTTGAGGGCCGTTTTCAGGCTTTCAGGCTGCCCACAGCTCCCATTGACCCAAGGTCCCAGTGAGTCTGGCTAGAATCAGGTTTCTGGGGTTTATTTATCTTCTGTAATTAAAACACTGTTGCTTTGAGCTGAGGCCTAGGCAGGTAAGGAAGCCTCCTGTTTGTTTCAGCTCTGTGGCTTCTATAATTGAAACATTGTTACCGTGAGCAGAGGCTCAGCCAGCCTAGGTAGACAGTTGCAATGGAAGCCTGCTGTTTATCCTAGTTTTGTGGCTGCCAGCCTCCATCTTGGCTGGGTTAATTTGCATACAGACGCTCTGATTGGCTGGTGAGCGTGGCTTGGCTGGTAGGCGTGGCTTAGGCATCCCAGAGGTATGGTTAATTTGTATATTGCTCTTTTATTAGATTAGATAGACTAGAGGCCCAGTGCATGAAATTCGTGCACAGGAGGGGGGGGTGTCCCTCAGCCTGGCCTGCACCCTCTCCAATCTGGGACCCCTCGGGGGATGTCCGACTGCGGTTTAGGCCTGATCCCTGTGGCAGTTGGATATCCCTCTCACAATTGAGGACCACTGGCTCCTAACTGCTCGCCTGCCTGCTTCCCTGATCACCCCCTAACCGCTCCCCTGCCAGTCCAATTGCCTCCAACTGCCCTTCCCTGCCAGCCTAATGGCTCCCAACTTCCCTCCCCTGGTGGCCTGATTGCCCCCTAACTTCTCTCCCCTGCCTGCCTGATCACCCCCAACTGCTTGCTCCCCCTAATGCCTGATCATGCCCCTAACTGCTTGCTCCCCCGTGGGACTATCATGCCTCTAACTTAAGGTGACCAGATTTAAAGTGGTACACCATTGACCGGGGGGGGGGGTTCTTTTTTTTTCTTTTTCTTTTTTTTTAATTATTACTTAAAATATTACAAAGAGTAATTGGGACTTTTTTAAAATGCCGCGGGACAAACTGTTAAAAATTGGGACTGTCCTGCCAAAAGCGGGACGTCTGGTCACCTTACCCTAACTGCTTGCTCCCCGTGGGCCTGATCGTGCCCCTAACTGCTTGCTCCCCCATGCCATCCTGATCTTGCCCCTAAACGCCTCTGCCTCGGCCCCTGCCACCATGGCTTTGTCCAAAAGGAAGGCAGGACAACTGCAAGATGCACAGCCGACCCATCTAATTAGTGTATTACCCTTTATTAGTACAGATGTTTGACCCAGCATTTGATTTAGAATAAATTGGGTTTGCAGCATGGTATAAAATTCATTATTTTCCAAAGAGATTTGATTGATATTAAAATAATTGGCAAATACTCTGTATGAAGAGGAGTGTGCACATTGGATTGTATTTTAAAAAATTATCTTGCTTTGTCTCATCACCGCTCTTAGTGGAAACATTTCACAGGGAATGTAAATCTGCTGGCTCTTGTTCTGAGCATCAGCTAAGTCTCCCTCAGTGCTTTAGCGCCAAAGGCTTCTTCTCAGCCTCACTCTCACCACACCCGCGTTGCGTCTCATCCAAAAGGAATTCATATTTTCCAACAAAATGATTGGGGATGGGAGCCTTCTGGCAGCTCAAAGGCATCTTGAGGGTAAATCCTGATTTGGGGAAGCGTTTCTCACTGATAAGCATAGAACAAGTTCAGAGAGTATTGGTGTCATCAAAGCGGCTCTCAATATGTCGTTTATGGACAGGACACAGTAATGGAGAAGGTTCACTCGGTTTGCAGGGCTGTTCCTTTCTTGTCTGAAAGGATAAAAGCAATATTGTGTTTTCTTTTTGAACGTGATCATTATAAATTTGGCTTTTCCCTAAGTTCTTCTGCATGTAATAGAGGAAAGCAGAAAGGAATGAATGTTTCAAAATATAAGTCAGCAATTTAAAAATGATTCTATTGAGTATATTGTCAGAATTGCTGGCCATGATCCTCATTAACTTTATGACAATAAATCACATTGTGGTTATAATTAATGAGTCTAAATTGCAATAAAATTGTAACATAATTTACAAATTTTCCCTATGAGCTCTGTATATAGCAAACAATTGTCTGTGGCCTGGAATAAATTCATTGACCACTGTTTACCTCAATTTGTTTATCTGTAAAATGGAAATAATAGTTGTAACTAACTCATAGCATTTTGTTTTGCTTTATTAAGGCTTAAATGTAAAGAGCATACTAAGTACTGCTTAACTGTATTATTATTATTAACATCATCATTATTATTAGCCACTAGGTTGTAATGAACATTGGTTCCTTAGACATTGTTTAGGATCATTTTCATTTTGGCTTACTAATGCTCTGGGAATGGGGTTGAGCCACGTGTATTTGGGGTGCACACCATATTGAGAATACAAGTGGGTGCCTCAGCTCTTTGTTTGATCTTGTTCACAGGGGAACACCTGACATGTGTTGGTCAGTGTTAGACAGTGAGAAGTGAGGAACCTCTCACACGAAATGAGCAAATAATTCAATCATGTGGGATTAGGCTGGTCAAAACAGGTGAGGCAAAGAGCATTCCGGGCTGGAGCTGGGCTCTGTGACGTGAAGAATGAAGAGGTAGAGATAGAGAGGGTCAGAACTGCCCTGGCCGGTTTGGCTCAGTGGATAGAGCATCAGCCTGTGCACTGAAGGGTCCGGGTCAAGGGCACATGCCCGGGTTGGGTTGCAGGCTGGATCCCCAGTGTGAGGTGTGCAGGAGGCAGCCAATCAATGAGTCTCTCTCATCATTGATGTTTCTATCTCTCTCTCTCCCGCTCCCTTCCTCTCTGAAATAAATTAAAAAAATATATTTTTTAAAAAGGACAGCATTGGTATCGCAGGGAAGAAAAGTAGGGAAACTAAGATGATGAAGCAATAAAAAATCCAGATACTAGACTGACACATCTGAACGACAGGAAGCTGGAACCTTAGAAAGGTGTTTTCTTTCACAGAAAAATAGCACACATTGTACCATGGGAAGCTGTTCCTGACCCAGCGTGCAATGGTGCCTCCTGCATTCGTTCTGCCCTGGCGCAGGCTGGGTGAGCTTGGCCCATCAGGGAGGACAGCAGTGGCTGGATACAATCCTCTGCTACAGGCGAGTGAAGGAACAGCCCCGGAGACATGGCATTTGTTTTCTGTGTATCTGGTGGCTCTGACATCTCTCAGAGTCTCCCAGGGACTGTCTCCCTCTAGAGTATTTTGGAAAAGGGTGTGAGATCACATTCATTCTAACCCGGTTCCACGCCACACTTCCCAGTCTGTGTCCGTCTGTGTCCCACCTTCAGCCTCTCCTTGCTTTGCTGCTGCCACCCGGATGCCCCTACACCACCAGCCCAACAGCGTTTGTGGGATTTGGTGACAACTTGGAGATGAATAAGAGGACTGGCTGCAAAGCAACCTAGAAGTCCCCTGCAGTGGACGGGGCTCTGAGCAACTGGACGAAGCGTTCACCTCCCGGAGGCGCAGTGAGGACAGTGTAAAACGCGGGGAGATGTGTTGGTGCTCTGGTTCCTTCTGCATCTCAGTATTCGCCATGTACTCCTTTGCCTTTAGCAGTGCATGAAGGACGACCACAGGAGATGCACCTAAGCTCCCAGCCTGGGAGAATCAGCGCTGATAAATGAGGCCGCGGAAGCAAGGTTTCCCCGATGCTACCTCGCTCCTAACATTTATAAACTTGGTCAGAGCAATCAAGCAATTGACAGGTTTTAAGGCGTGTAGTAAATATTTCTCCACCTCCAAAATCACAGTCCATAGCAGAGTTCTCTGACTTTGAGAGAAATATTGGCCATAAAAATGCCACGAATATCTCATTTCATGGAGAAGGACAGCAAAAACAGTGTTGGAAAGTTATGAAACGCTGTTATTGGCTGAAATACCATGTAATTGTTTCTCCTGATACATCTGCAAATGGCCCGTTGACCTAAAGAGATAACTGTGCTCTCACTTCAAAAAGAAAAATGCTGGCAATGCCAGGTCTACGGAGCCTTTCATTCCCAGAAAGAGCCATTTGACTGCTTCCAGACATGCGCTTTCCCATGCTCTACCCTGAGGGTCCCTCAAGTGACCACAGTGGTCAGAAAGGCCCCCCATGCGCTCAGCGGGCGGGTGCAGGCGGTGGAGATAGAGTGGACCTGCGCCCCGAGGCAGGGAGTAGAGAACATTCGCTCCCCGGCAGGCTCCGGCCATAGAGCAGCAGTCAGCTCCTGGTCCACAGGCTGCTCTCTTAGGCCCCTGAGCATCCCCTGCAACGCTCCCCAGCCATCCCTGCCAGGGGGGAGGCATGGGGTTGCCTTGTGCTCATGAACCGTGAGCGAGACTGACCAACACCACGTCCCACGTCCTGGCCTGGACCATGAAGCCCACCTGCACCACATTCTCTTCTCTCCCTTCTCCCCCCGCTGGGCAGACAGAGGCCGCAGACCTAGGGGAGGTGGGATCAGAGGAGAATGAGTTGCGCCTCGCATATAGCCCTGGGGAGGGGACTGTCCGGCAAAGGTGCCGGTAGGAAACACCTTTGCTCAGCTAGTGTTTGGAGAAGAAGCGAACAGTTACTGTGTGAAGCTACTGAAAATGCGCAGTGTTTACACAGAGCTCAGCCCCCCCCCCCACTAATTTACGTGGCCACCTGCAAGCAGGCTCCGAGTCCCCCCCCCGCCCCCCCGCACCCTCCAGTGTTTAAGACAAAGCGGGAGTCTGCAGTGTGATGTGAAATCTCCCAGATATTAAATGCTGACAAATAATTCAAACATTTAACAATCACCACGCAGCCTCCGCAGACAGGTTGATCGTCGTGCTGTACCCTTAGGCCTACGCTGGTCGTGCAGGGTCCCTCATCACTTCCAGAACATTCCCCCCTCTCCCGACTCGCCCGTGCATTCGCTCTCTGGTCTGGCATCTCCTCTGGCATCTCCTTCTGCAGTTAGCGCGCAGAGTGGCGGCTTCGCGGGTGTGGGAAGGGAGTATTGGGCATAATATTCAGGTTGTTGGGTGCACGTGTGAAGACCCACATACTGGTCAGCAGGAAGCACCTGAGAAGCAAATTCCCACAAGATGAAATGCTGGCACCTTGGGGAGTGCGTGCAGAAAAGACGGGGGGCGAGTGACGGAGGCGCCGGGACTGCTGTGACTCGCGTTCCCCCCTGTGTCCCATACGCATTGCAGCTGCGGGTCGGTTGCCAGCATCTCGCAGAGCAGTTCCCACCCCAGGGTGGGCACCCGAAAGCCCACGCAGCATGGCAGCTGGCAGAGGCGCCGCGTGGTTGTGTTCGTGGAATGACTGTTCAGCTCAAGAAGCCACTGGGCCTCCCCCCGTCGCCCCCGGCTGGGCGCACAGTGTTGGAACAGACACCGTGGAGGGCTAATAGATACATGAAGATTACCTTTACCTTCATATTGTAAACTGTGCCTAAAGCTCTTTAAAGACTGCACTTACCCATGGTCTTCCTGAGGCATCACATGCGCCTGCTCTGCATCACCAGGACATGCGAGGCCGGGGGCGAGGTGCTGGGAATCTCCCCGGCCATGTGTGTGGAAGCTTTTCTCCTGGCTCCCTCTGCGAGCCACATGCCAATGGCAATGCTGCCGGGCTGTGGACACCATCTGTTTGGCCCCCGTCCCTCAGGGTCTGCCACGTGTGCACCCTGATAGCACGGCACGGTGGTGAATGGGAGCAAAAGATTACTAACTCTTAAGCACCCAGGTCCAGGCCCAGACTTTACAATTAAGTGTGCAGACTACGGAGAATAGAATTATTTATTAGTCAGCAGTTGTTGAATATTGATATTGTGCTCAGAGCAGTCCTTCCAAACACATACGTTCAAAACAAATCACAGCGACACTCAGGATAAACAGATCGACCTTGAGTTGTTTATGGTGTTGAGAAAAAAATTAAAGGTCAGAAGTTTTTTGTTTTGTTTTGTTTTAAAATATATTTATAATAATTTTAGAAAGAGAGGAAGGGAGAGGGAGAGAGTGATAGAAACATCAGTGATGGGAGAGAATTGATTGGCTGCTTCCTGTAAACCTTTTGCTAGGGATCGAGTGCACAACCCAGGTATGTGCCCAGACTGGGAATTGAACCAGCGACCTCTGATTGCATGAATCTATGTTCAACCACTGAGCCACCTTGGCCGGGCAAGGTCAAAGTTTTAATGTTACCTAGAATTGAGAGATTGCATGAATTTAATAAAATAAAAATAACTGACAAATAAAAGAAAAGAATGAAAAGAAAAATGATTGCATATTAACCGTTGGGGCCTTCAACATTTTTGAATCATGTCTTTGGAGAAGGAGGTGGGTAAGAATACTACTTTGTGACTATTCAACGTATAATATCTTCTTAATTAAGAAGTTATGAGAATTTGCTCTTAGTCTGTTTCCTCCAAAACAAAGGAACACTGCTATCAAATGGCTCTCTGGTGTCCAATAGAACGGCTCAAAGGATTTGCTGTCTTTGTCTTTGACTTTGTTTTGTTTTGGTTTGGGTCATATTCTCATGTTTGGGTAGCAAGTAGTCTCAGTTGATGACTGTCTCAATGTAAGTAAGTAATTAGAAAAAAACGGGAAATTGTTACTTCGCATGCCTCACAGGCCTTCAAAAGCATGGCTGTTGGTAATCCCTTTAAAACGATGAGAAGTAAAAACAAGCTGTATCCTTTATATTTCCAGCCATTGATTGATAGCTTCTAAGAGCTGTGGAGTGGTGTGACTGGATCTTTACTTATGAATCCATAGAAAGGAACTGAATCAAACAGACCATGTGATGATGGAGTTGACGGGCCCTGGAGATACCCCTTGTCTGAGGGCTGGACCCTGAGGTTGACGTCAAGCTGCCAGGGGTCCATCAAAGGGGGTCAGAGGTACAATACACATTCTCTCCACAGCCTCTGGTTCTGAAATTAGCTTGAAAAGCCTGGGAGAATCAATACATCATGTAAACTTCAGAAACCCCAGCGAAACTCAGAGAGCAGGCTTTCTTGCCTCCATTACTTCTGCACCTGCCAGCTAGTGGGCAGGAAGGTGGCTGAATTCATTCCAGGTCTCAGCAGCGTTTCATGTTCTAAGTTCACCAGGAATTAACTGCCAGAGATATACTGGTTTACCCATTCTTCACTCATAAGAAAATATGTGGAAGCTGCAGCTAAGTGCTCTGTATTCCCTTAGGCAAGGAAGTACAGCATGTTCAAGACAAGCATGCACTGACCTGATAGAGCTTAAACCCAGCTATGAAGCCATTACACTTAAATGAGTAGTTATAGGAACTGGTCCTCACTAAGGGCAGTATAATTTGGCACTAACTTAGCCGCGCTGGGCGCTGTGTGTGCCTGTTACTGGAGGACCGAAACTAGTCCTAGGGTTTATGGTTTCCCTCAAGAGGGGACATTTATTTCACTTCAGGTTTGAAAGGTGAATACAAATCAAGCAAAGAAAGGCTCAGATGGAGAGTGAAAGTGTGGGACTCAGCACTGGCTTTCTGAGTGGGAGGCTCTTTTCTCAGATTACTGCATCGAAATAAAATATTCGAAGGCCAAACTGTGATTTAGGAAAAAACATGCATTGGAAATCTTACCACTTGTAGGGGCACAGACATACACAGAGGAAATACAGTATGGAATAGCCAGAAAATGCTGACACTGGAACAAGAAAGTGTGTGTGTGTGTGTGTGTGTGTGTGTGTATGCATATATATGTATGTATCTATATATAATACTTTGAGGGATTATAAAATTAAAATGTGGATATTATAAAATATTCAGTAGCTGAACAGGACTGTGTACTGACTAACAGGAGCAATCTGGAAGATGTTTGTGTTTTCCCACCAGGGAGAGGTCTGAACCAACGGGGACTGATGTTAATATAGAACTGTGGCCGTGAAGACCGATGTGGGGATTGAAAGCCGTTCTCAGCGGCCCCGGCAGAGTCTATTAAATGATGTCTCCCATGCCTCAGCAGCTCCTCACATCGCCTGAGGAGCAGAGGGAAAGTCCTGCCCAGCTTGTTGCAGTGACGTTCTGGGCAGCTGCCCTGCCCCCTCCTTTCTGCTGATTGCCAAAGCTCCACACGCTCCGCTCAGCCCTGTCCTCTGAAACAGGCATCACCTGAGCGGGCATGGGCGGTGCAGCTCAGAAGCGTGTGGAGTCCGGTGTAATGACACATGCGTGATGTGTAAGTCCCTGGAGGTATCCGTGTGTTCCACTCCGCAGGAGCTTGACAGGGTTAGGAAATCCGTCGGTAGAACGACTGAGCCCAGATGCTTCCTTGCTACACAGGCCATGTGGGGTGCAGGCGCTCCTGCTGTCATCCGGGCTGTACCTCTGAGCTGTGGTTGGGACCACCCCAGGCTGCTGAGCTGTGGGTTCTACTTCTCTGATGTTGCTGCTGGTCACTGGCCAGACAGATCTGAGGCTACGGCGAGATAGTCCTGAGGACTCGGAAAGGTCAGCGTGACCCAGGGCATGAGTCAGCCCCGTGGAAACTCAGGAGCCTTCCCCTAAGTTCTCTGTCCTTCGTCTCCGAGTCCAGTGCAGGGAACACGTGCCCTGAGACGCTCACATGCAGCCACCAGGGGAAAGACTGGCTGTGTTTGCTGGCTGGCAGCCTCATGGCTTTGGCATTCAGAGGCCAGCGAAGGAGGGTGGGGAGCACTGCCCTTTCTGGAGGAGGGAGAGCCTGGGCGAGGTGCTGACTGGCGAGGGAGCCAGATGGAAGGTCATGGGGAAAGAGCTGGAAGTTCCTTAGGGGTGACTGATCTCTAGCCAGGAGCTTTCAGCAATGGCGGGAGTGGAGGTGGGGGGGTGCTCTGCTCTCCTCTGACACATTAAATGCAGAGATGGCCAGCAAGTCCTGGTTTTTGAGAGGTGCTTCCCCCCTAACCCCTCTCTCTCTAAGTCTAGAACCATCTACAGCAGGAGCTTTGATTGACTTGGTAAACCACTTTCACCCAAGTAGGCAGTATTTATTTCCCTTCGTTTCTAAAGCTGTAAATGTTCCCTATGGGTTGCAATATTAGAGAAGTTCTAGAAGTTTCCAGACTCAACAGAAAGTCAATTCAATAGAAGCCAAGGAACTGAGTCAGGAACAGGGAAACCATCTTAGAAAGTCAGTCCCAGTAATTTTGTGAACAGTCAGCAGGGCAGTGGTGATAATAATGCCTTCCCTTTATCTAGTAGGTTTTCCACAACTTTCACACCAACCTCAGTCATTCACATACCCCAGGGAGGGGAATGGAACGAGAGTTATCATCCACATTGTACAAGTGAGGAAACTGAGGCTCAAAAGACCGGTATTGATGCCAGGACTGGAAGCCAAGCTTCCCAATTCCAAACTTCCTCATTTTTCCATGACTCAGTGCCACCTCTGCCTCCATCTTACAGACGTCACCCAGGATTGTTCTTGATTTGAAAGGAAAGGACGAAGAGAAGGATTGGGGAAACAGCTTTAATATTTTAAGAATTAAAAATGAAAGCAAAAACAAGTGTGAGCCATTATATAGTGAAGTAGTGCTTGGCTCACCAATAGGCAGATTACCTAATGCTTGGTGGGGGTTGAGTGGAAGGAACCTGGTGAAGGTGGGTGCCATTAACCCTCATTCATGCTCAGCTTGGAGCCCAAGAGACTAAAATAATTCATCTCTTGCTAAAAAATAGCCATATAGTATATGCTGGTGCCCAAAGACATTTCTAATAGTCATCCTCCCACGCCCCTAATCATAAAAACACAAAGTCTAAGATGAGTGCTTTTCAGGTCATTGGTCTTGTACTTCCTGACTTTTCCCCTGAGGACTAAAGTGCCTTGACAAATCAATGGAGTCAAGACATATAACTTCTTTCTTTTTAATATTTTCCTGAAGGATCGAACAGTTCTTAGCTAACTAAAACAGGACAAAAGTCATTGTTAATATTCTTGATCACTTCATCCCTAATATAATGAAAAATATTCTTGTTAGAATTCACAATTTGAAGGAGAATTCCAGTGACTACATATTAAAGCAAGAATGCAGCTTGTTGCGTGGCTACCTAAAGGAAATCCTTTAGTTAGTATCCAGGCTGTCCTCGGTTACGTTGGACTCGACATAGGTTGTGTCGTGGTTATGTCACCATCTCCCATTTATTTATTAAAAAAAAAAGTTCCGTCATTTTGACGTCTGTAGATACATGCTTTATGATTTTATTATTTACCACAAGTGAAGGTCAAGGATTATTTTCTTTCTTTTACATTTTTTTACTGTTTCCCTTCATTACTGCTGTGTGTGCTCCATGGGAGTGACATGGGTGCTGATCCAGGTGAAGATCTCGTTACGTTGCTGTAGGAATGGATTTCCGACGTCACCCGAGGACCTACTGTACTTACTTCTAATGGTCTACCCTCGAGGGTGAGGTGCATTTACCAAACTGCAAGTTCACTTAAAAGTCTCTACTTTCCTATTTGCTTGATGGGAAAACAACAACAACTTTATCTTAAGGATAAAGAAGCTCTGTTTTTGTTACCCTTACACAGGGATATGTTTACTGATTTTAAAGAGAGAAGAGAGACATGGACCGGTGCCTCCCGCGTGGCCCTGAGTGGGGATCGAACCAGCGAGTGCAGGTATGTAGCCTGACCAGGAACTGGACCCCAATCCTTTGGGTCCACTGGATGACCCCAAGCAACGGGGCCACCGGGCCAGGACGGTCTCTATTAATATACAAGGAGCAGGAGGTACATAAGGCAGCAGCAACGCACAACATTCAAGCGAGCAACTGTGAGGGCTCTGGCCCGGAGCTGGCAGT
>PVJC01035783.1:0-18063 GCA_004026665.1 Murina feae
CGGGGAGTTCGCCGGGCGGGGCGGAGCAAACAGCTATGGCGCTTTTCAGCGCTGCGCTAAGAGAGACGCCAGGTCTCTGTGTCCCACGATATTTGCTGTAAGCAACGCTGAGAGAAACCCGTTTTGGATTTCCTTCTGATGCTAGTCTCTGGTTGTCTGTGGGACCTCCGAAACTCGTCTGGAGCTGGAGTTCAGAGCCACTGGGGACTTGTGGCTCTCTCCGTTTTGGAAAAGAACTGCGTCCCCCAGTGCCAGCCCTTCCCCGAGCCCGTGCGCGCGCCTCCGTACCTCTGTACTTTGCTTCCGCTGCTGCTCTGAGTCTCAGACTTTTCTCTGGTTGTAGGATTTTCACTCAGCCAGCCGTCCTGTGGGTGCGAGTGGTATCCGTGCGTTCTTCTCGTGGTTTTTCTGAAATAGTTGTTCACAGCTGCATATACGGTGTCTACCCTATGCCGCCATCTTGTTTTTCTCAATTACTGCAAAATCTTGATAGAGGTAGCATCACAAGAAAAAGCTCTTAAGTTTAAATATCTCAGTCCAGCTCTGCCCAAGTGGCTCAGATGGTTGGAGCATTGTCTCATATATCAAAATGTTGTGGGTTTGACTTCCAGTCAGGGCACATACCTAGGTTGTGGGTTTAATTCCAGAAGGGGCATGTATTAGAGGAACCAATTGATGTTTCTCTCTCTCCCCCCTCCCCCTTTCTCTCTCTAAATCAATAAGCATATCTTTGGGTGAGAATTATAATAATAATAATAATTATTATTATAAATACCTCAGTTCTAATATTGGCCCATCACTTTCTAGCCCTGAGCAAGATTCTTACTCTCTCAACAACTCTATGAAATGAGGAAAGATAAATAAAAAAATGTTTTGAAATGAGGATCAAGTCATGACCATTCACACATCAGTTGCCTGACAGCACCTAGCACACAGTAAGCACCCAACTGCTGGCCACACGTGACCATGTTGGATAACAAGTAAGGTTACTATGATTCTCACTTTCTTTTTGGTTAGAGACTCAATGCAGTGACAGCAAGAAAAACATTTAATTAACAATTTAAAATTTTATCTTCTCATCCATTTGTTTTCGATCTACATAAAATCAAACACAGGTGGGCTTTCCCCCCTGAAATGAGCAGCTGTTTTTTCACCATGTAGAAATGCCCTAAGTGGATATTACTTTGGCATACCTGCTTTCTTGTCCCATAATCTTACACAGAGATCTGTCAACTCTAAAGAAATCTTATGCCTAAAGTTCTGTGCAAGGTCAAGGAATGATATATGATTAAAAATAATAATACAAATATCATGATTGAGAGTTCTACAAAGTAAATAAACTATTTGCCATCCTCACAGAAGTGTTCACAATTTTGAAAGGAAAGATTTCACAAGAACCCTACCAGGCAAGCAGGTGGCTTTAATTAGGTATTAAATAGAGGAACATGAATAACTAAATCAGGTCATAGCCCTGCCAACCTGGAAAATATTACTATGTTTATTGCAACCGGAAGAAATGTGCAGTAATCTCTGAGAGAACGTTGGAAGACTGCAGGACAGTTACCCAAAATCTCAGAATTCTTTGGATTGCATGGCAGTTAGTGTAGCCACTGTTTTGTGAAGAGTCAAATGCAGAGGCATCCTATTACCACCCATTGCTATTTGAGATTCAAGTGGCATTAGACACTGAATACCAAAATCATGATTAACTTAATTAAGTCAATACAAAATGCCAACATGTATGTGTAATGAGCTCTCTTCCCGGTATTAATCTGGATAAGTAAATAAACTACATTGTCTTCATTCAAGTATATGTAAAACATATATTTTTGATTGATCAAAATACATTCTTAGAGAGTAAATTGGCATTCTATAATGAAAAGGCCAGTGCAGAGCAGAATGTTGGTAATATTTGCTAACACTTATTAATTTCCTGATATGTACATGCATAAGCCCTTTATGGATATTAAATCACTTAATCCAGCAATTCTATGAATACCTAACACAAATACTTTTATCATCTCTATTTTATAGAGAAAACTGAGGCACAGAAAAGTGAAGTACATTGTCCATGGCCACTCACTCTGTAAACAGGTGATCCAGAATTTGAATTCAAGCATCCTACCCAGAGCCTTTAATCATAACCTCTCTACCAGTGCTTTTCAACCAAGGGCGGTTTTACCCCCGGGAGTACTCAGCAATCTGCTGACATGCAGTTTTGATGGTCATGACAGGAAGGAAGAACACTATTGGCACACAGAGGATAGAAACCAGGGATAGTGCTAAAGTTTTTCTAAGGCACAGAACAACCCCCCACAATGAAGAATTATCTGATCCAAACTATCAATAGAGTGAGGTTGAAAACCCTTGCTCTACATTATACTGCCTCAGGAATCAGTTATACTCTTGCTATGAAAAATGTGGTTCATAGACCACCAACATTATACCACCTAAGAGTTAATTAGAAAATCCAAGCCCAGATCTACTGAATTAGAATCTGCATTAAATAAGGCCTTCAGATAATTTATCTACATGTTGAAGTTTAAGAGGCATTGAATTATACTCTTAGCTCCATAATTTTGTGGTAGGTCTCAAATAAGAAAAATACACTTTGTCCCATAAAACAGTCTCCAAGCACAGAGAGGAAATGTTAGGGGGCTGGAAAAGAGGCTATAGATAGACATAAAAGGGATGTGATATTAGTGGTTAGAATTTTCTTTGGCAGATGGTTACTTGAAGTAGCAGATACAATAAGAAGGCAAGTACAATCTGAGTCGATAAAAGAAGGACAAAAATAAAATAAACTCAAAATCCAACTCTGGTAGATGGCCAGGAGCATGAAGTAGAGGTGAAAGAAGCTAACACAACTGGAACATGGACAATTGTCACCATTACAAAAGCCAGCTGGGATACAAAGCTCCTTGCTTCTGGGTATCAGCTGTGTGGACTGGGGATTGGCCTGGTTGAAAGGCACAAGTCCAGAGAAAGCCCATCCATCTGCTGGGATTTGGTGTATTTTCACAAAATGAAACTTTTCTAGAACAACTCTTTAACAATCACGGAGGCAAAAGCACCACCAAAATACAAAACTTCAACAACAATGTAACCATGTGGCATCCTTTTAAGAAACGGTTCAGTCCTTTAAAGAAATCAGGCCACAGCAGCTAATGAAGAAGAAACTTAGGGAGAGTTCCTGCTCCCAATGGCCCTCAGCTTTGACCATAACATGCTTTAGCACCAATACTGATGCATGAACCATTACACAATTTCACATTTGGAAATTTAAGACTATACTTTTGTCAAAACATGTTTCTTCCCCCACAGACCTCTCAAAGCATTAGCAAAACAACGTTCTCATGTTTTACCAAATGTTAATTGGGAAGCCCTACTGTTTTTTTTGTTTTTTTGTTTGTTTGTTTGCTTGTTTTAATATATTTCATTGATTTTTTTACAGAGAGGAAGGGAGAGGGATAGAGTTAGAAACATCGATCAGCTGCCTCCTGCACACTCCCCACTGGGGATGTGCCTGCAACCAAGGTACATGCCCTTGATCGGAATTGAACCTGGGACCCTTGAGTCCACAGGCCGACACTCTATCCACTGAGCCAAACCGGTTAGGGCAGCCCTACTGTTTTTAATTATGATTGAACTAGAGGCCCAGTGCATGAGATTTGTGCACTGGGAGACTGTCCCTCAGCCTGACCTGCACCCTCTCACAGTCTAGGGCTCTCACAGTCCAGGACCCCTCACTCCTACAGCCTTCATGCAGCAGAGGTGGGAGAGGCTCCTGCCACCTCTGCTGCAGTCGCCAGCTGTGAGCCCGGCTTCTGGCTGGGCATCAAACCACGTGTAGGAACACACTGACCATCAGGGGACAGCTCCTGTGTTGAGTATCTGCCCCCTGATGATCAGTGTGCATCATAGCAACCGGTCATTCCACAGTTTAGTCAGTTTGCATAGTAGCCTTTTATTATATAGGATAAATGCAGACCAGGATCTCTGAGTGCAAATATAGTGGTTTCCCTCCCTCTCTCTGCCTCCAAGTCATTTTTGCTTGAATGGTTGGACATTCCCAAAGGCAAAGGTTAGGTGAGAGCAAGATTGAGGCAAAATCCTGGGAACCCAATCCCTGGGAAAGACATTTCATGGTAAACTAATCATCTAAAAATATTATTGTGTGGCTATCCAAATAATTTCCTTTTCTATCATTCTCTATTCCTGAAGTACCACTCTAACTGTTGCATTAAAATCATAGGATTTGGGGATGAATTGGCTCTTAAAAGATTTTCTAGCACAATTGTTTCTAAATATGGGGTCCTCTCACCTGGGAAGAGAGTGCTCTGTGAGTCAGCCCAGAGCCTTTTAAACTCCCTGGGCCACACCCTGGGGCTTTCTAATTTGGCGGGTGTCAAGGGGGCCTGAGGGATTTGTGCTTTAAGAAAAAAACCTCAGATTACTGTGATGCTCAACTGGGAATTGGTATCTACTTTAAAGCTCCCATTTTGTAAGTCAGGAAACAGAGTCAGACAGGTAATTCCTTGTAATGCCAGAGCTAGCATCCTAATCTCCAAACTGAATTTATTTTGATGACCTAATCCTACTACTTGTTTTCATTTTATCAACAACACTGCATAATAGTAAAATATGGTGTTCCAAGTATGAGCCACCAAATGCAGAAGAACCCAGAATTTGGACATGAGGTCTCTTCTGTTTTTCCACTTCAGATTCCTGCTCATTTTAACCCAGATATTCCTCCCAGCCTCCCAGATATTCCTAAACAACCGCCTCCCCTCCACAGGGAGGACAAAAATGCTTTCTAAGCAACAGTCTGCAAATTAGCTGTGAAATCAATGACATTCCATAACTGCATTACCTCCCTTTTAATCTCTTACAGCTTTATTGTTCTGAAGATTGCAGGGAATCCTCAGTTACACCCTGAGAAGAAAAATGGCATTATCATAACTCAGGCCCTAGTGACTGTTCAATATCAACTATTATAATTGCCATCTTACTTACATATATACCTACTTTCTAAGAGGAAGTTGATTTTAAGAACAAATCTACTGTTTGTTTTTAATTTCCCTCACTGCATTCTTGATTTTTTAAGAAGTGACTCATGTAACTTATTCATAAAACAAATAGCATTAACAAAGAAAAAGTACAACCATTAATACAGTGGTATTGCTTTGTTTTGATTTTTTAAGGTGAAAGGAACACTTAAAAAAATCAGAGAAAGCCCACTCCTGTTTGCAAAAAATATATCCAAATTGTGGTTGAGTTATCTAGCTTGTAATTCTGCTCTGGGATACAGATGTATTGTTATCACATCTATTTATTTTTCAGGCATTAAGATTGAAAGAAAAGAAGAGCAGGTGATCCTATGAGCCACAGCTTCCCTATACCGTGTGCCTGGTGTTTACTGGTAGTCCAAAATATCTATACTCTTATTTTGAATCTTAACAGTCATGTTAATTTCCTTGGCATTATCAAATAAAGCATATATTTTGTCTCTTCCATCTATCAAAATCCTACAAGCTTTGGGGCCCACACAGTACCCTGCCACCTGTGGGAAGCACCCCAGAATGATTCAGCTTTCACTCTTCCTACAGGTGTAGCTTCACATAGGGTCTCTGCCCTCCTTACACAAAGTATGGTCTTCACACCAGCATCATCTGGAAACTTGTCAGAGGTTCTAAGTCTTGGCCCCACTCTAGACCTACTCTACCAGATTTCTGTAAGATCCCCAAATGATTCATATGTCCATTCAAGGCTGAGAAGCACTGCTCTACGCCCTATAAGAATCCATTAGAGTTTCCTTCAAATCTTGTATCTCCTCCAACTCAATCCTCATACCTTATGGGAGCACCTTTCAGCATCTGGCACTGTGACAAGTCTATGGTGAAGTTGAAAATAATACTTGTGTAGCAGACTCTGTTGGTTGTCTGTCCAACAGCTATTTCTCACTTTAAAGCTTGCTAACAGTACCTGGACTTCAATCAGGGAGGCATGTCCAGGTGCCCCAAAGAAAGTGAGCACCAGCCCCATCCCAGTCCCTGGCTCAGGGGAAAATCACCATTGGTTTATGCTTATCATGATGATCCCATTTCTCTTTCCAGTGACTAGACAGCAGTGAGTATGGGCATAGGACATAAGTGTAGCCAAGTTATTGATGAGGGAGACAGATGGATCCTGGGAAAGTTTCTGAAACAATTACAATGATATATGAACAAAAAAAAAACACCCATTTTCTGACTCTGGACATTTCTTAATGAAGATATGACTGTAAAACTAAAACAAGCTACCTTGTGAAAGGAATTAGCCCAAGAATGGCCCAGTGGGATGTTAGAAGAATCTGAATCTCTGCAGGCCTCACTCAATTGAATTCACTAACCTTGGACCTGCTTTACTTTCAGATTTCTTGTAACACAACGTATAAATCATCTTATTCAACCATTTGAGTTGGATTTTCATGACTGAAATATGAGTATTCTAACTGATAAAACTATTGACTGAAATATCTAATCTAATAAAAGAGTAATATGCAAATTAACCATCACTCTGAGACACCTAAGCCACACCCACTAGCCAAGCCACATCTCCCAGCCAATCAGAGTGGCTGTATGCAAATTGACCTAGCCAAGATGGAGGCTGACAGCCATGGAGCTAGAGTAAACAGGAGGCTTCTGTTGCAACTGCCTGACTAGGCCAGCGGGCCTCTGCTCAAGCAACAATGTTTCAATTATAGAAGCCGTGGAGCTGAAGGAAACAGGAGGCTTCCGTTGCCTGCCTAGGCCCCCACTCAAGGTAACAAAGTTTCAATTATAGAAGATAAATAAACCCCAGGAACCTGATTCCAGCTAGCCTTGCTGGGACGTTGGGTCAATGGGAGCTCTGGACAGCCTGAAAATGGCCCTAAGCTCCTCACCCAGGCTGGCCACACCTCCATGGGGTGAGGGTCCCCACTGGGGGGGCTTGGTCAACCTGCAAATAGCCATAAGCCCCTCACCAGGCACGCCAGCAGGTGGACATCCCCCAAAGGGTCCCAGACTGCGAGAGGGCACAGGCCAGGCTGAGGGACCACCCCCCCCGAGTGCACAAATTTTTGTACACCAGGCCCCTAGTTGAACAATAATTGAGGATGTCCATTTACCCTTTACATATACTATCTCATACAATTATTATGCTGGTTCAATGAGGAAGACACTGTTGTCCCATTTTACTGATGCAGAGAAATCTGAAGTTCAGAGAGATCTGTTGGATTCCTGGTTCAGGCATCTGTTTGCATTCTCCATCATCTGACAGATTAATAGCCATGATAATTAACTCACACCATTTTCTTGGGCCTGAATAAGAGTTGATTTGGGGGAGGATTATGCTCCAGCTCGGGATGGGGTGGAGAGCCTTTTATAGGTTTTGTTGAGTGTGGTTTATTATTTGCTTTACTGATGACATTGCATGAACAGATGCATGGGTTATTTAAAATAGGAGTCGTCTCATCCTACAAACCTCTATCCCCAAAGAATCCTGCAGCATGCCGAACAAGCTCAGGACGAATAACAAAGCTCTCAGTTTGTGGAACCGTTCACTATAAAGAGATGTTGTGTTATAAAATTAATGAATCCTTCCAAGAGGTTGATAACAATGAACGGATAACCAATTCCTGACACGTACACATAGGTCTGGAGGGAGATGAAACCTCTACAAGCAGTGCCAGAGGAAAACATAATACAGCACTTCTTTTAATCTTTAATCCACCAGTTCACTTTGAAAGTATGTGGCTCAGCTTTCAAATGGGCCCAATATAAGAGAACATCTGCATTCATTTGTTCAGATGTTTGTCTAAAAGAGGAGATTAAAAAAAATATCTAAATAGGCAAAATTCTCCAAAAACACCACCTAAATATTTCATTTGCCATTCCCATGTGGTAGAGACACAGCTCTTGAAATGAGGCCAACAGTTTACTCAGGCTAAACTCCAAAATTATAGGAGATGAAAGGCTTTTTGACCAATCTTTAGCGCCCAAAGGAATACTATTCTTAGTCTTAGAAATGTCATTTCCCAGGTGCACATAGATACATAACAAGCAGCAACCTTTCTGAAATAAAAAGAGACCACAAGCTTAGACACAATTAGCAACATTAAAGAAAAGAAGCTGGCTGTCCCTCCAAGGCAGGCCCTGTCCTCACTCAAAATAGATGTCTTGGGACACTGACCTTCCACTTTCCATGTGCAAGCTATACTTGGAAGGTCACCCTTATGTAGACAGACGCTAAACTTAGCTCTTAATTAGGTCATTTAGTCAATACAGTGGAAAATTCAGTCCCAATGATTATGCAATGCATGTAAGCAATGTTTGTCTTTTTTCATCTTAACCTCACAGAATCTTTCAAATCTGTTGTTGGAAGCAACCAATTATTTCAGTGAAAAAAAAAGATGAACTAATAATTCTGTGCAGACACAGGCATTGCTGATTAACTCTAGAAATAGCATTAATTCACTCAGCATTTTTTTCAAAATATTGACTTTCTCTTAAAACAAACAAAAAGGAAACTTTGACTTGAGAGAAATATCAATGTGAGAGAGAAACCTTGATCAATCACCTCCCATAGGTGCCTCCACCAACCTAGGTATGTTTCCTCACCTGGAATCAAAACCTCATCCTTTCTGGTGTATGGAAGGATGCTGCAACCAACTGAGCCACTCGACCAAGGCTTCGCTTTATTTCTTAAAATAAGAACTCTGACTCATGATTGTGAGAATCAGAAAACCGTTTCTCATTCTTAAATCAACAGAACAATAACAAAAAAGACATTTCAATACTTCATCTTCTGATTGAATTTCTGAATTTTGCACAGGCATCCAAGTAATTTGGAGGACAACGAAAGATGTCTTGGAAAAGAGGAACATGGACCATCCCATTTGCTAACATTAAGTATGTTCTACCAGTTTGTCATTAATACAACTATGGATTTTTAAATTTTTTCTTCCTAATTAAGTATTAATTTAAACCCATTTTTTTTGATAGATTGATCCCTCTGCTAGTCAAAGTAGACCTAAGATATGATTGATGATTTATATATATATTTTGAAAGAGAGTCTCCAAAATATTAAATAGCCTTATCATGACAGATTCTCTTAAACTATAGAAATTTAGGGGAAGTTAGAATTGGCTATTTTTAGCCAATCTGTAGCTCTTAAATTCTTACTAAGTAATAAAGGCATGTCACTCTTAAATTTTACACTAAGTAATATAAGACCACGACTCTTTCATTATTTAGATTAGATATGCTCCCAACTCAGAAGTATCTAATCTAATAAAAGCATAATATTGAAATTGACCATCCCTTGGGGATGCCTAAGCCACGCCCACCAGCCAACCAGAGCGACTGTATGCAAATTAACCCAGCCAAGATGGAGGCCGCCACTCACGGAGCTGAGTAAACAGGCAGTTTCCATTGTAGCAGGAGTGAAACTGTTTGTGGGCCACCTGGGCGTCTCCTGACTCCAGGCAAGAACATATTTGCAACAATGTCTCAATGATAGAAGCCTCGGGAGCTGAAGTAAACAGCAGGCCGGGCACATTGTTTCATTATAGAAGCCACAAGCTGAAGCAGAGAGGAGGTTTCATTACATGCCTAGGCCTCGGCTTAAAGGAACAGTGTATCAATTATAGAAGATAAATAAACCCCAGGAACCTGCTTCCAGCCAGCCTTGCTAGGACATTGGGTCAATGGGAGCTGTGGGCAGCCTGAAAGCCTGAAAACGCCCCTCATCCCGTCACCCAGGCTGGCCACACCCCAATGGGGTGAAGGATGCCACTGGGGGGCTTGGCCAGCCTGCAAACAGCCATCAGCCCCTCACCCAGGCTGGCCATGTACCCCAGTAGGGACCCAAAACCTAAAGGGACTGTGGACAGCCTAAAAGTCTGAAAACGGCCCTCAGACCCACACCCAGGCTGGCCACACCCCAATGGGGTGAGGGATCCTACTGGGGGGCTTGGCCAGCCTGCAAACAGCCATCAGCCCCTCACCCAGGCTGACCGAATGCCAGAAGGTGGACATCCCCAGAGGGGTCCCAGACTGTGAGAGGGTACAGGTCGGGCTGAGGGACCTTCCGAGTACACAAATTTTTGTGCACCAGGCCCCTAATATAATTACATGTCTAAGTAGATTATTTTTTAAATGGTAAGCTTATGTTATTAGTGAATTTTTATTCCTTTTCTATGATGTTCAAAGTAACGGAATGGCAGTTGGATGACAGACTCAAATTTTCTCCCATTGTAAATGTTACCTCTGTTACCAAAACTCTGCCCTCACACTTGCAGACTATAGAAGTCCTTGTTAGCAGCTAACCGGGAAAGCTGCAAAGGCTAATATTATACTGATTATTTTCACAGGTGAATAAAGGTTTTCTTCTAGAGACCACAAAAGTTGTTATAAATGTCAATTCTAATAGCTATAAAGGGATGAGAATAGAAGTCCCCTCTCTCACTCTCCTTTTAAAACCATTTTCCACCAATTGGTAAAGATTAAGCAACTTGGGGGGTTCAAAAAACTTGTAAAGAGGACGCTCTTCTGACTTGAGCTACAATGCTACAACTCAAGACATCCGTATGTCGTCTTCCTCCTCTACGTGAAGATTTGCTGACTCACTTAAAGATGAGAGGTTCTGTTCGTGGAGGTCTGCTTTGGGAGAATGGGTTGCACAATATTAGAAAGTGGGAAGAGACAGCAAAAATGATCTGCTCCAGAGTTTTTATTACATTTCAAGGTTGGGAACCTTCTGCATTCTTTTTATTTCCCAGACGCAATAGCTGATATGATGTGTAGCAGGCACAAATGAAATATGCCTACTGCGACCAGCAGATCCTTGAACTCCCACTTGAAAATGAGTTTAGTAATTCCTCTAAATGCAGTTTATACTTTGCAGGTGTGTGTGTCTCTTCCTAGATTAGCATCAAGTGCAACCACCTTGTTTTGTTTTTTTCCCCTCAGGGGACATCTCTAGTCACCATTCTATATTCTTTTGACCCTGCCCCTTGCTTGAGGCACTGTAATAACTGGTTTCCTGAACTATCAGCCTCATCCTTGTGCTGCACCCCAAGCCAAAACTGGAGCCTCGCACCTCTCCCTTCCTCACCTTTATTGCCTGGGAGACATGGAATAAATACTTCCTGTGATGGTCAATATTATAGGCCAGCTCCTTGACCAAGAAACATTATTTCTGGGTGTGTCTGTAAAGGTGTTTCTGGATGAGATTAGCATTTGAATTGGACTCAATAATTGCTGTCAGTGATGTGGGTGGACATCATCCACTCCATTCCTGAATAGAGCAAAGGCAAAGGAAGGAGGAATTCACCATCTTCTTGCCTCACTGTTGAGCTGGGGCATCTCATCTCATCTCATTTTCTCCTGTCCTCAGATTGGGGTTTACAGCATCAGCTTCCCTAGTTCTCAGGCCGTCACATTCAGACTAAATCGCACCCCTGGCTTTCCTGGGTCTCCCGCTTGCAAACAGCATATCACGGGACTTTTCTGCCTCCATAATTATGCAAGCCAATCCCTCATATTTAATCTCCTTTTATATTCTACTCATTTTATGTTTTTCTTTCTGTGGGATCTTAACTAATACACTTCCCTTTTTAGACAATTTTGAGACACATTTCATAAGGCCTCCAGAAGGGCTAACAAGAGTGGATATGTCACTTATAGCAGTGGCCAACTCAGTCACTTACGTAAGTTTCCTTCCCTATCCCATTTCCCAGCCCCCATTCCTGGACTCACTTCCCAAGTCATCTACCTACATCCAAGGTTCTGATTCTGGCTCTGCCTTGAGGAGGACCCAGCCCAACACAGCTAGAACATCTTAATCATAACCATCATTTCCTTGGAATGGGAGCCTGCCATGAGCTAGCTGTTTACTCTGAAAGTCCTAAATAAGAAAAAGGACAGAGTGATGGAGTGAGTATGTGAATAGGATTCAAACCCAAATCTGCTGGAGACTCAACATCGCTTTTCATGTAGTACCAGTCAGAACAACACTCTGTAGACACTGAGAACCTGACATCAATAAAACATTACAGTTCAAAGTTATTTCAAGTTGTCTAGGAGCTTCCTATTACTGACAATAAATACTACTATGGACCTTCTATGTGCCAGGCTCTGTGCATACTTGCCATCTTATTGTATCTTTAGAACAAACCTGTGAAATAAGCCAGACTCTATGCCTTCATTTTTGTACCGCAGTACCTGCCAAATAAATAGACTCTCACTATTTGTTCATCAATTTAAATTGAATTAAAATAAAGTTTGGAAACCACAGGTTTGTTCCATATTCCCTCTTCCTTTGAGATAAATGAAATGAACCTCATGCTCACAAATTTTCTAAAAGTTTCCACTTTGTTCTTTGATAACACATTCTGATATCTCAAGAACAAAAAGGAGCATATTTTCAAATCATAGGGAAGTAGTATCTTCAAAGGCAGAATAAAAATGCTGGGTTCACTCAAAGAGATTAGGATCGTGGAACTATGGAGCTATAGGGAACCATGGGAGGTTATCCAGTTTGCAGCCTTGCCTCCAGGCAGAATTCAACAAAGCTGCCATGAACACATTTGTGTCTGTGTCTACAGGTCAACCTTATTAGAGCCCACTATAATTCCCATCACCAAATGATAAAGAGTTCCCTCTGATCCAACAACCAGCCAGTTTATTTCAAGCGGTGTTTGATAAGGCAAAATCCCAACAAAATATATTTTAGTAGGCCAGAAAATGAAAACTCAAACAGCAGGAGATTTTCAAAAAGCTGCGTAAAGGCCAAAGACTCTGGGATTTTCATCGATGTGTTCTTTTTTATTTTTTTGAAGCTGAAAGCCCTGGACTCAAAGAGAAATTAAAGAGCAAAAAATTCTGAAGCCATAAAACTTCATTACACCAATAAAATAAATACCTGTTTCTTCCAGGTCAGAAGCAGATGAGCATCATGACATGTATGTCTTTATTGGATTAATAAACATGGTCTTGTTCCAGAGCCCCTGGGAAAATGTCCAATAAAATGTGAACAATAATAGAGAAAGAGAAATATAATATGTTTGAGCACCTTCTAACCCCAAAGCGAGTGTTTATATATACTTTTTTCCCCATTAAAAATGCAAAGATCATTTATGAAAAGAGGATGGTAACAATGGGGCCTGAAGCGCACGCATCAGAAGTCCATTAGCGCCTAGCTCATTAGCGGATGTGTTTTGCGCGCTGCAGGGGTCAGGACATCTCCTCTGGGCCGTCGGGACCACATTCCGCAAAACACACTGTCGGGTTTTCTCTCACTATCGGGCTTATTAAGACACAGAGGCAAATATCTTCGTTCACTACAAAATGCACGAAGATAACAAATGAAGAATTTAATTAGTTAGCTGCGTTAGTAATTAATTAAAGATACCCCAAAACTACTGGTATGTTGTCCATCACGGGTAAAAATGCTGACTTGGCAGAGAGTTACTTATATAGAGGTGGTAGGAATTGGCTTTTCCAGGATGAATTAACACAAAAGCAGAGCAGTAGTTTTCCCATTTCCCTTCAAGCCCAGGTGCCACTAATACTTTCCCTGATGCCTCATTGTTACTCAGATCAAGGAATTTGTGAATCAAATATCATACAATTCGTGTGTCATTAGACTCTGCTCTTTTTATGTGCAGCCACCCCTCCTTGAGCCACAACCAAATGTACACATTTCTGACCAGTACAGACTACAGGCTATCCATAGACTGTATTATAGTAGAATACAATACAGTACAGTATTAGTATTATAGTACGTATTAGTACAGTGTATTGGTATACTGCAGAAGAATAAACTAAGCATATATTTCTGTACAGTGAGGGAATAATATTAGCTACTATAACAAACAAATCCTGGAGGCTTAAAAAAAGGGTCTCTTTTTCACTTGAATGCCATCTAATTCATGACTACAGCAGGTAGGTTCCCAGCCTCTGTATCATGTGCCAGACTGTTGTCAGTCCAGTCAGTGGAAAGGGGAAGAGATGGCGGAAGGGGTGCATCAGCTTTGTAAAAGACCTGAGTAGAAATGCCACTTATCACCTTCATTCTCATTTCATTAGTGAGAAGCAGTTTGTGGCTGGGATTGCTACAGGGCCATATCCAGATGCAAGGGGGCTTGTAAACTTCAGTCCCTGGCTGAAGAGCCATTCTCCCACTAAAACATCATCAAGTAGGTGATGTAAACGCTTTTCACTAAGCAATTACCCACCTCTCCCTCACTGTTCTAGAGCACATTTCAAAGGCCTTCCCTCTTACTTGTTTGCTGGCTGGGTTTCAGAGAGGTGAAATTTGCTCTATGGCTGAAAAGAAAAGATATTTGATAAAAAGGTAAACCTCTCTCCTTAATATACTTGCTTGATTCGCAGCTAAATTCATTGTCTCAAAATTTTGTCCATTTGGGTAAATATTTAGCAGATATGTAACATGTGGGGTCTTATATAGACCTACCCTATCTCTACTGTTTGTGGTTTTCTTTTCCTGATTCTATAATCGATTTCAAGGTGAGGCAATGTTTTGTAGTTAAATAACTACAGACTCCATCTATCTGAGGAGGGGATTCTATTAAGCTCTTTATTTACTTAACAAACATTTATTGAGCAATTACTATGTGCAAGATGCTAGACTGTGGGAATCTTAGGCTACATAAAATATAGTTCCTAGTCCTCTCAAAATGGTAAGTAACATAAGAAGAAGGACATATAGATGGCCAAGAGACATGTGAAAAAATGCTCAGTCATTGATCATCAAAGAGATGCAAGTATCACATCACACCTGTCAGAATAGTTACCATCAACACATCAACAAATAATAAGCGCTGGTGAGGATGTGGGAAAAAGGGAACCCTAGTGAACTGCTGGTGGGAATGCAGACTGATGCAGCCATTATGGAAAACAGTATGTAATTCCCTCAAAAAATTTAATATGGAACTGCCATTTGACTCAGTGATACCGCTCCCAGGAATATATGCTAAGAGACCTGAAACACCAATCAGAAAGAACGTATGCACCTCCATGTTCACAGTAGCACAGTTTACAACACCCCAAGTGCCCACCAGTAGACGAGTGGATAAAAAAGCTGTGGTACATTTACACCATGAAATACTATGCAGCTGTAAAAAAGAAGGCTCTCTTGCTCATTGAGACAGCATGGAGGGACCTGGAGAGAATTATGCTAAGCAAAATAAGCCAGTCAGAGGGAGACAAGTATCACATGATCACTCATATGTAGAATCTAATGAACAAAATTAACTGATGAACAAAATAGATCCAGAGACATAGAAGCATGGAACAGACAGTTGAATCTCAGAGGGAAGGCAGGGGTGGGTGGGGGAGGTGGGAAGAGATTAAGCAAAGAACTTGTATGCATATGGATAACCCATGGACACAGACAATAAAGTGGTGAAGGCCTGGGGCAGGGGATAAGGGTGGGTTAGAAAGGGTCAATGGGAAGGGGGGAGAGAGACACATATAATACTTTCAACAATAAAGATTTAATTTTCAAAAAGAAGAAAAAGAATCCTCCATAAATTATCTTTCTCCTCTTTTCCCAAAGGGAAAGAAGGAAGGAAGGAGGGAAGGAGGGAAGGAAGGAAGGAGGGAAGGAGGGAAGGAGGGAAGGAGGGAAGGAGGGAAGGAGGGAAGGAGGGAAGGAGGGAAGGAAGGAAGGAAGGAAGGAAGGAAGGAAGGAAGGAAGGAAGGAAGGAAGGGAGGGAGGAAAGCAGGCCAGAACTCCCAAATACTTACTTAGGAATCGAGTCCAGTAGAGGGCAGCACACATACACAGACTTCCACCAGCACCCCTGCACCCTTGATAAATCTAGCTAAGTAGATAGAAGGAAGGGAAAATTCTCTGCATAATACCCAGCACATGGTAGGTATGCAATTGATTCTTAGAAAAAATTGAAATAGAGTGGCAAGGGAGAAAGCATTTACAAACAGGCAGCTGTACCTTAAATAAAATTAGTATTCTAAAAGATAATAAGAACAACCTAATTTATTACTCACATCTTAGTAATTTCTTCAAAAACACAGTGTACACAGAATGCAGTAAAAATCCACTTATATCGAAAATGCTTTATAATTCAGCTCTATTATCAAATTACCGTGTTTGGTTTGTTTTCTCTGAACTCTGATACAGCCATGAAAATGAGAAAATCAAGTGTAACATTTTTCCATCAATGAAAATAGAGATAGATGTAACCTATTTATTAAAACTAGCGTGTACCTTAGTTATCCCCATGCTTAGATAAATTATCCACATTTTAACCATAAAACAGAGCAGGAGAGAAGCACTAACTCATTAATATTGTATAAAATTGTTTAGTTTATTAATAAAAGGCTCTAAAATAACAGAACCTAGTGCATACATAAAGTAGATTTATAACTAGCACTTGCAGGAAAGAATGTGTACATTTGCTGTTAATATATTGAAAGCAAAAGTTTTTCTCCTTGCAATAAGCCTGTGCACATAGTTTGTAAATTGTGTTGTAATCATGGTCTTCAAACCAGGGAATTGCTAAATTAGCACATCTAATGAAATCAATAAATTCTGGGGCCAAACGAACATTTGTGAGGTCTGCGCGAAGAACTCTTTAGCATAACAGGGCTGCCGTTTGTTTCCATGCAGTGCTGACTCATCACCTCCGAGGAGCTGCCTAAGGTTTGAACATCTATTACTGGAAGAGCAAGGTACAACATTAGAAGTTTACTCATTCTTACTTAAAAACTAAAGAAAAAATTCCTTTTCTTGAACGGTAACAAAGTTTCGTTAGCAACATTAGTAGCAGAAATGAGTTCTCCCTCCTCTTTCCTAGGTGAGTGCAGCTGAGGTGAATAAATAAAAATCAGAAAAAATCAAAATTAGGCATTTCCAGGACCCTTGGGTCACATAAGACATTTCATCTTTCCTTCCACCAAGGTTGCAGCCCATCAGATTTTTGCCCTGACATTTGGGCTTTTTAATACTCCATTGGGTGTCAGAGTAAACATTTGTCATGCTTTCAGATCAATTCTTTTTTAAAAATCAATATTTTTAAAGAGTATGTGTCAAAATGCCCCTACCCTTTTCCCTCTTTGAACTTTCTCAAGCATTAAAAAGTTTACTTCAATTTTTTTGGTTCTAAAATCGAAGTGCTTTACCTTCATTTCATCAATTCTTAAAAATGAAAAGAAAAAGAAATAGAACTGTTCAATCTAACTTTGTTGACAAAGGGAAGAAAATAGTTTTGCATAGTTTATTCTCTCTGGTAATGACAATTTGCAGAGGCATAATTCTTGCAAATGTATGGAAGACAGTACCATCTTAACTAATAAAAGCATAATATTGAAATTAACCGTTTCTCCAGGATGGGTAAGCCACGCCCACCAGCCAGTCAGAGCAGCTGTATGCAAATTAGCCCAGACAAGATGGCGGAGGTCTCAGCCTCGGGAGAAGCAGTGTGCGGCACTGGGGTCCCGCAAGGCAGATGGAAGACCTCTGCCTTGAGGGAGCCAGGAGGGGAGGAACAACCTGGCCAGAGGCACAACCTGGGGGTGGGAGGAGCCAGCTGGCCTCTGGCCACTGGTGGGAGGAGCAGGTCCGGCCAGCGATGGCAGCAGGGCAGCTGGGGGCTGGGGGAGCGAGCCGGCCCAGGCCCTCGAGGCTGCCTTGCGGCCTGGAAGTAGATCCGTGATCGTGGGGGGCATGGGCACTCACGGAGACAGGCACTCACGGAGGCGTAGCCTCTGTGTGTGCCCGCGCCCCCTGTGATGGATTTCAGGCGGCAGGGCAGCCTCAGGACAGAGGGACCAAGCCAGCTCCGTCCCCGACACTGAGGCCTGGAAATCGGTGCAATCAGGGCACACAGCACGCATGGATGTGTGCCCTCCATGTGTGCTGTGTGCCCCAATGGATTCCTGGGTCCCAGACTGTGAGAGGGCACAGGCCAGGATGAGGGACCTCCCCCCCACCCCTGCCGAGTGCACAAATTTTTGTGCACCGGGCCCCTAGTCTGATAGATAACAGCTAGG
>PVJC01035784.1:0-18066 GCA_004026665.1 Murina feae
AAAAAAGGATAGGGCTTCATGGCAGAAGCAAAGCAGATAGAGAAAAGGAGATCAGGAACCAGGTCCCAATTTCGTCATGGGAGGCACAATTTGAACACTGATTTCTAACCATTCAGAGCTCCATCGCTGCTTTAACAAAACTTATTGCTTAAAAAGACTTAGTGGTATTAGCAAACTCCAACATAAGATCCACAGCAACTTAATGATTGCCTTTTTAAATATTACTATAGCAAATACCTAAAATCATTTTTATAATTACTACTGGTGAAAAAAATTAAGTTAACATTGAATTTTCATGATTAAATTTCCAGTGTATCTTGAAAAGACTCACTCAATGGACTTTCTGTAGAAAGGTCAGAATAATAAAGTCATGCTATTATTTTTAAATGCTTTTGTTAATGCTGATGAAGTTAGTATGAGAGAAGCGAAACCACTCTCTTCTCCTGCTTCAGACCCCCTCTAGAGTGAGGGTGGTTGAAGAACATTTAAACTTTTGTTGTTGATTTTCCTATTGGAAATCCTATCTTTACATATGATTTTCTTGGTTTAACAATTTTACTCATCATTTATGATTCACCACTCTGCAACGTAACATTTCCGTTTATATTACTCATTAACTGTTCTCCTCATAATGTTTTATTTTCCTTTTATCCATAATACTACTGGTTGCCTTTGCAATGAAAACCATAGTCTGAAATCTCTGCTTCTTTCTTTATCATCTTAGACATTACCATGAAGTTGCCTTTTCCTTTGTCCACCATCTCAATTCTCCACCCAAACTATCTTAGCTATCTGTCCTTCTACACTATCAAAGCTGAAAATTTTACATTTTGTTCTGTAAGATATGTCAGTCAACTGATAAAGGTTCCAAGGTGAGCGTTTAAAGCTTATTGAGTGTGCCCGAGGGAGACATTGTGGACTAGAGTTTGATTCACACCTGAAACATTTAGAATGCTGGATTCTGTGGTTAGCAGGCTTCTCTGCTGTGTAACAAACAGCCGCTTAATCACTGAAGCTGTGGGGGGTAAAAGATGCTTTAACTCTGACCAGAGTTCGCCTAGAGATATTTACATTATTACACCGGACTGGAAATATTAGTAACTAAACTGACAATATTCTGTGTGTAGCTATGTGTGTATGTGTGTGGCCAGATGACTTCTATTATTTGAAAATGACTAAAAGCCACCGAGACTCACCCAAACTCACACATAGTTAGAAAAGAATAGCCTCTCTGTAGATCAGAAGGCCAGGAGGGGAAGTAAATAAACCCACCTCGTCTCATGCATTCTACCTTAGAGTTACAGCATAACGTGTGTTAGGGAGTTATTCTCTAATACAGAAATGATCAGGTATGTGCACAAAACCACACAGTAACTGGAGAAAGCAATTTAGGATTTTCAGGAAGAGTGCTTTTAAAACTACAAAGGATGCTTAGCTTCAACCCAAACCTATCGAACTCATTTCAAACAGTGAGATCTGGGCAACTTGGTCCTTTAGCAGCTACCCTGTGGTTTCGCTGTATCATTCTAATGGGTTATAATAGTTACGGGAAAATGTTAGAATCATTTTAATTATTGTGCCTGTTCCCTAGCCCACCACCAAAAAAAGGGAAGTTTTATTGAACATACATCTATAATAATCTATAATAATAAAAGCATAATATGCTAATCAGACCAGACATCTTTCCAGACCACCTTTGGGATGATGCTGGGGCTACGAGGGAAGCCCGGATCCTGGGTGCGAGAAGGAAGGTGGTGCCAGCAGCTGGGGGAAGGAAGGCCCACTGTTGCATGAATTTCATGCATCAGGCCTCTAGTTAACACTGTAAAAATGTATATCCAATAAACATATATATCACTATATTATATATGTATATATATGTAACATATGTAGATGCATATAATACTAGCTATTGCTATATAATATTAACAAGAAACCTCAAAAGAACATGGTCAAGTATGTAGGTTGTTGCATGGCTGTCACTGAGGTTTAATCTATGCAAATAATTTATGAATGACTTTATCTCTTCTCTGAAACAGGCTTATGAATCAGGTATATATAGTTGAATCCACAATTCGCACTTAACAGAAGATAAAACAGAGAATAAAATAAGGTGATTTAAACTCAGGTCTTTTTGGGATCTTTACCACCTAGTTCTACAACTTCATTGTTGTGCCTCATTTTGGGATTAGGCACTTATTATGGACATTTGCGAAAAGTCAGATGGTTCTGGTTGATTGCCATAGCAACCCATTTGCTGTGCATTGCTTAAAGATAAATGATATGCTATTAGCAACCAAAATTATCCTAGTAAGTAGCAAATATCCTCAATTCACTTTAAAAAGGAAAAGATATGGCAGCAATTCACAAAAAGCTTGGAAGGACAAACGTTAGAACATGGTAGACTTCTCTTAGATTTTAATTTACATGATTGACATTTCTTTCAAATGCTCCACGAGTCATGCAGACAGAAACTGATAAGCCATCTGTTTCCAAGTTTCTCATCTCTTCATAGTTCAGACATATTTGTTGTAAGCCAAACACAAAGGGGGAAGATGGCAATGCCCATGTATGGTTTGCCATTTCATGGTTAAACTTCCCTGTGGAAGAATGTACAACATTTGAGAGCAGAAAATACCTTCTATTTGTACACTTACTCTACGTGTGGAATTAAGCAGATTCATGCAGGACTATTTTTGCCTAACACTGTTAGGGAATTCCATTGATTTCAGTTTCCAAAGCCAGAGAGAATCTTCACAATCTATCAAGTCTGCAATACCTCTGAACACATGATTGCAGTACATTTACAGTATGGGAGGGGGGAGTTATTCCCACGAGGAAACAAGGTGCTTTATCAAAGTGAACTTTGCAATGACAGCATGATCAAATAAAGGTGGAATGGCCATATGGTCTGGTAAAAAATCAAACCTCTATGAGTTGTTTTTTTTTATTGTTTAACATTTAAGAGTTCAGTATTTGAATTCTTAACAAGAGTGTGTTCAGGCATTGACACACTGTGTGTGCATGTTATCAATCTTCATATCTCATATAATCAATTTTTCAAACACAAAACCCTCACTCAAGTCCTCTCTGAACGGCAAGGGATACTTAGACAAATAATGGCAATACATTTAAGAGGTTTTGTGAATTGTCTCTCCTATATGCAAATTTTCCTGAATCTGTGAAATTCTGTTCGCATCAAATTTCAAATATACCCCATAGTACTACAGCAAGTAAGAGCCTTAGTTCAAAGATGACAGTTCAAAAGGTTGGTTTTGTTAATACCAGAAATCTGCCTAATATGGGGCTCCTTGCTTGGTGTGTTTTTCTGTGTGTGTGACTTTTTTGAGCTAAAATACACATTAAATTTACCATTTTAATCATGTTTAAGTGTTCACTTCAGTATTAAGTATATTCACATCACCACAAACCATTTCCAGAACGCTCAATATCCCAAACTGAATCGATGTATCCATGAAACCTTTATTCTCCATTCCTTCTTTCCCCACCTAGCATCTGGTAGCCACTGTTCTACTTTGTGTCTCATGAATTTGACTATTACAGGTACCTCATTTAAATAGAATCGTACAGTGTTTCTCCTTTTGTGTCTGCCTTACTTTACTTAGCAAAATGATTTCAAGGGTCATCTATGTTAGACCATATATCAGAATTTCATTCCTTTGTAAGACTGAATAACATTCCATCGTATGCATATGTCACACTTTGTGTATCTACTTATCTATTGATGGACATTGGGTTATTTCCACTTTTTGACTATTGTGAATAATGCAGTCATAGCATTGGTGTACAAATATCTCTTCTAGTCCCCTTTCAATTGTTTGGGACATGCATTTATAAAAGTGGAATTGCTGAATCACATGGTAATTCTATTAGTTATATTAAGAACTGCCATACTGTCTTGACAGCAGTCGCTCCATTTTATATTCACACCTGCAATGCACAAGTGTTCTAATTCTGTCACCATCTTTTGTTCTTTTATGTTCTGTATATAATTGTATATTATATGTAATAGGTTGAGGTAGTACCTCATGATGGTTTTGATTTGTATTTTCCTAATAATTAGAAATGGCAAGTGTCTTTTTATGTTCTTCCTGCCATTTATCTCCTTTGGAGAAAAAGCATATTACAATGCTTCATCTATATTTAAATTGAATTGTTATTTTGTTTTGAGTTATAGAATTTCTTTATGTTATCTGGATATTATTCCCTTGACAGGTAGATGATTTGAAAATATTTCCTCCCACTCCATAGGTTATATTTCTTCTCTCTTGATAGTGTCCTTTGATGTAAAAAGTATTTAATTCTTATGAAGTTCAGTTTGTCTTTTTTTTTTTTTTGCTATGATTTTGGTGTCATATCCAAGTAATCACCAGGAAATGTAAGGTCATGAAGATTTCTTCTGTGTGTTTTTTCTGAGATTTTTATTGGTTCAACTTTTATATTTAGTTCTCTCATCCTAAAACTTACAAAACTCAACATGCTAATTGTCTAGCTTTTTCTGTTCTGTTATTTGACTTCTGTGCCATTAAAAAACCAACCATATACAGTGGCAGTACCTGTTGAGTGTATAGCTTTATATTAGCACTCTACAAATTTCACTGTTACTGAGACAGCTACCTGGCTTATGTTCAGATGGAATGGATTCTCTCATGAAGACACTGGGACATTGTTTTACTTACTTATTTATTTTTAAACATTTTTATTGATTTCAGAGAGGAAAGGGGGAGAGAGATAGAAACATCAATAATAAGAGAGAATCACTGATTGGATGCCTCCTGCTGCTCCCTATTGGGGACCAAGCCGGCAACCCAGGCATGTGTCCTTGACCAAAATCGAACCTGGGACTCTTCAATCTGCAGGTGACACTCTATCCACGGAGCCAAACCGGCTAGGGCTGGGACTTAGTTTTAAATACAACACTGTTAAAATCTATTATGATTTCACTCTATGTGTGAACTAGTCACATATATTTACATCGTGTGTGTGTGTGTGTGTGTGTGTGTGTGCGCAATTTTATGTTCAATATTCTTCCCAGAGAAATGGGGTTTGCCACAGAACCACTTTTTTAACTGCACACATATATAAATAACAAAAACTTTCAAAACATATTGTATGTAATTACATAATTTATAAAACAGGACATTCATCAATAATGCTTTTTCCAAGTATCAATTTATGGCCATTCTCCTAGGCAATGTTGCTTTTGTGCCTTTTGAAACATGAACTAAAAGAGAGCAATACTGAGTTCGGGGAAGAGGAAGTTTAAATCAGACCCACATCCCACATTCCTACTCCTGTCCAGAAACCTAAACAATGATGTGCGTCTGTTATTTTGAGAAAGCTCTATGTCCTCCTGTGGCTGTCTGCTTGCTCTATAAACTGCAGCATCAGGTGGTACACTGAGTGGTGAGCCCTGCAGATGCTTTGTGAGAAGACAGAGACCACAATTTTCTAATATGAACAATGATCCAAATTCTGCAAAAGCCGACTTTCTGGTCCTTAAGGAAGGGAGTACAGATACAATGCATTTCAGCTCCATCAAAACCTCAGAACAATGAATTACAACTACACGTTACTTCAAAGCAATTAAAGTTATTGACGTTCAATACAATTTTGACAATGAAACTAGACAGATTTTACAAGGAAAAGCTTTTCCAGGTAGCAGAATATATTTTAATCAAATTCTACACTAAAACTGTCTGTACTATAGAGAAAATTCTGCAGTAAAATGTAAAAAGCTAAAACCACCTTCTTTTGAAAAATTTACTGTTTGATATTCCCTAAGTAACTGTACAGTCCCCTTTCCAAAGGAGATACAACTCAGAGAAGATTGATGAAATATGGTAGGTCAGCATCCACCGTTAGCACCATTCATTTAAAATGTCTTTCCCTTTCATTCTCTGGTGTAAATTGCTGAGCAATCATCATTTTTCTTTACCTTTTTCGTTGGGTGATACAGTTTATGCCATGCCAGGATCATAGTTCCCTGACATTAATTATAAACCACGGAGATCAACTTTTTACCTCATGCCCATGAGGCTTAATTCTGTGAGGAGAAATTAGATAAACAGAACTTGAGCACTTAAATAATTGCATTTTGCTTCAGTACTTTACAAACCAGTGCTTGATTTGTTTTTCATTGTAAAAGATATAAAGTGGTCACAGCCGTAGTCAGGGCTACATATTGCTGAAAAACTTCAAAACAGAATAGTGGTGTGTGTATGTGGGGGTGGGGAAGATATCCCCAAAGATACTTCCCTTGTAAGTATCTCAAAGTCAACTTCAGGACAAAACAAGTCAACCTTCATCTAGCATCTGAGTGATCCAGACATCACACAAATGATGAGACACAATTGGAGAACACTAGCAAACAACCACCTTAAAAATCAGTGAAGGATAGTCCCTTACAACCAAAGAAGATGTATACTGTCCCTTTAAAATCATAAAACACTAAGCATTCTAACAGTAATTTCATAACATATGGACAAATATTTACACATAATTATTTTTTTTTATTTAGAAAACTGTCTTTTGAACTGAAATAAACATGTTCAATTTTATACTAAAAGCTCCTTGGAGTAGAAGTGGGCCTTTTGTTAAGATGTGAGTGTGCCTTAGAGCACAGGTGATGAAACTGGGAATTTGACTCACCAATTCATTAGTATATAAAATATATTTCTCATACTAATATTCTCTTAAGTTGTTATATATTCAGAGGTATTGTGTTTTAAAATCTTCATCATCTAAGGCTTTGTAAGTGACAAAAATCATTGGAGCATTCAAAGGCAAAAAAAAAAATGTATCAGCATTTTTGTTAATTTTTACCCACAGAAAACTGACAGCTAATTAAATGTTGTTGTTGTTTTTAATAGGTATTTATTGTTTTAAAAAATCAACTGTATCCTCTCTGAAAAAGATGAAAATCGGCTCAGGTATACATATTATATTGTGTAGGTAACTTTTCCACTGAATATATTGTCACAAAGCTCATAGGGTACAACACTACATCTCAAAAAGGAAATTTTATCTAGACTTAATGGCAGTA
Source organism: Murina feae (assembly GCA_004026665.1). Classification (NCBI taxonomy): domain Eukaryota; kingdom Metazoa; phylum Chordata; class Mammalia; order Chiroptera; family Vespertilionidae; genus Murina; species Murina feae. The sequence goes on from PVJC01035784.1 coordinate 7,067, forward strand.
ATAAAAGAAACTTAACTTTAAAAAAATCACAACAGTAGTATGTTGAATAAAAAGATCCCTGAGAAGGCTAACGATGCTCTGTATTTTTTTAAGCTACCCATCACCTCAGAGTCATCTATGAGAGAACTTCATCTCATTTCTCATCACTCCCCATTTTTACAATTGTTCCTCAGATTCTTCTCTTGTTTGCCTTCCCTTGCATGTCTAATAACTCAGATTATTTTCCTATAGAAGTTTTCCATGATGTATCCACTTCCTTTTGAGGTTAGATAACACCACGTGTTCCCACATTATCTGTTGATGGAGCGTAAGTCACACTATCTGATGCTTGTCTGTTAACTGCTCCCTCCACCCCAGTAGAGCTTGGAGCTTTTGAGGGCAGGGCTTAGTCTTATTACTGGTGCTATGTCTCAGAACCTGGAATAAATTGTCACCCATAACTTTCAGCTAGTGACAACCAAGAAATATATTGTAAATAATGGATGAGTAAATATATAAACTATTACAGGGAAGAATGTGTAATCAAAAAATGAGAAGAGGACTTATGTAATAATTTTCACAAAGGTTATGCTTTCTCCAAAAAAAAAAAAAAAATCCAACAGATGGTTCTTTGTTTAAGAAGATACTTTTATGATTGTTTATTTTTTAAATCCTTACCTGAAGATACTTTTCCATTGATTTTAAGAGAGAGTGGAAGAGAGAGTGAAAGACAGAGAGAAATATTGATATGAGAGAAACACATCGATTGGTTGCCTCCTGCGTGCACCTGACCTGGGCCCAGGACAGGGAGGAGCCTGCATCCAAGCAAGGTACATGCCCTTGCTGTCTTTGACCAGAATTGAACCCTGGACCCTTTGGTCAGCAAGCCAACATTCTCTCCACTGAGCCAAACCGGTTAGGGCTAATTGTTTGTTTTATTTTGTACAAGTTAAAAGTCAAAACTCCCGTTGCAGAAGGAGTGAGCTTCTTTTTGTGTATAAGAAGCTGTAAGTTCTCATGGTGGGAGTTGCGGCATTCCTCTGTGGGAAAGAAACTGTTACATGATTAAACACCTCTTTCTTAGCAAAACAGAAAGGGGGCGTATGTGTGACAAACATGAGATGTATACCATAGTTTTGTGTGGCTGAGGAGATGATTTTGAAAATCGAGATTTATTGTGGTCCAGCCAGCGTGGCTTTATGGTTGAGCATTGACCTACGAACCAAGAGGACACAGTTTGAGTCCCAGTCAGGGCACATGCCCGGGTTGCAGGCTTATTCCCCAGGATAGGATGCGCAGGAGGCAGCCGATCAATGTTTCCCTCTCATTATGGATGTTTCTACCTCTCTTCCCCTCTCCCTTCCTCTCTGAAATCAATAAAAATATATTTTTAAAAAAGAAGCTATAAGGATTCTGACATAAGAACTTGGAACTAAAGAAGGAAGAAGAGAAGATGACAATAAACTGGGGCCAGAGAGGGCGCATGACCCATAAGAGGTTCACCCCAGCCTGGCATGGGTAAATTTTTGAGTGACAGCTAACATTAAGTTGTAAGTTGCTGTCCATACTGGATAGTGCTGGAAACGACACCCATCATGCCAAAGACGGAGTAACACTTTCACTATACACAATCATCATGAGCTTAATGTGTCCATGAGTGTATCAGGTGGGATAAAGCTGTCAAGGAAGCAGATGAAGAAGAGAGTCAGGGTAAGAATCAAGAAACTGGGAGAGGAAAAAAACACCAGGATATCAGACGAGAGTTGAAGAAGAGAAAAGATAGCGCTCAGAGAACTACTGAAGGTATTCTTGAGGATATACTCAGTTATCCTCACTAAGGATAAATAAGTAGAATAGGGGAGCTTCTAGCCATTTACTTTGAATATTAAAAACAGGAGTCTACAGAAGATTAAAAACTTGGGAACAGCAAGTCTGTCTTACAAACACATAAAAGTTTCTAGTCTGAGAAAAGTTGGATTAAAAAGAATTTGTGTAGACAATCTGAATACACATATCTGTTACAGTGATAGATGAATGGATACATAAAATATACTAATAAGGTAACGTAACCAATTGTCCTCTTGCTCAGCACTCTTAAAAGGTAAACTTGTAAACAGTGACTACATGAAACCTTGTGTCCTAGGTAACAAGAAAAATCTATGCATCTTACTCAGATTGGAGGAAAAAACATCAGTGAGAATGATCTCCGTATGTAAATGAGGAGTCAGGAACTAGGCAGAACTAGATGATGGAGTGCAAGAAACAGTTAACGAGATGAACACATCAGGCAGGTGAGCAACGCTCACTACAGAAGAGATTGACGAAGTCATAGACGAAGTATAAACCCTGAAAGAATACTGCATCTCTATCCAGGAACCATGACTTTGCTTTTAGGGATGTGATTTAAATCACAATTCCTCTGTGGGAAGACAACATAAAAAAGAGAACATGTCTACCTCTCCATTTTTCAGATTAATACAGAGGGAAGGCACAAAGCAGAATTTATCCCAACACCATTTTTAATCTGCTTCTGTCTTGAGCAAAAGAAACAGAGGCATCCTACATCAGGAAAATCTGCAGCTGCAATGTAAATAGTTCCTATTGGATGTGAGATGAAATCTGAGTTTCTAGAAGTAAATGAAGGCCATACTGGGTGTCTCTAACCTCAAATCAAAGTAACAAATACTATGGTTAGACATATGATAAGCCACAAGGTGGCCACTGATTTTAAGTGTTATACATATGTTATAATGACCAGAGTAAACAGAATAGAGTATTTCATAGTGACAACTGTGAATGGATCCGTGTATCTCATACCTGGCTATTTTCTCTTGCAACGAGCCAAAAAAATTAAAAGTCATAAATAAAATTAGATATATGAAAGGATTTTGGTCTTTGAATAAAAGATATAATATAAGCATTGGAACTACCATTTAAATGTGCATTTTGTCATATTTATGAGTGAATATTCATTTTATAAATAAATTTTAAGATGATAAACCTTTCACTAATTTTATGTGGTTAAATCCACTAAACTTATAAAATAAAACATTTATGTGAGAGAAATGAAAATATATGAAAACAAATACCAACTGTCATCGTCAATTAAATTTCTGGGGAAAATTCCAGATCCTATGGGCTTCAATTATTTATCTAGTGTTTTCTATGATAAATGTTCGTGCTTCCTACATTTGAGTTGGTGACTTACTTTTGAGGCTAAAAAATCTAAAATATGATGCCCTAATCTCAGATTCACTGCTGTGAAATATAATTTGCCTTTAAGAAAGTGTTGCCAGCTATTTTTACATTCCAAATTAAGTAAATAATAAATCAAAAATTAAATAACATAAGCATCTCCCCCTCTATCTCTCTCTCATAGTTGTATATGTATTTATATAACTGCAGAGACTAGCTCAATAGTTTAGAAGTAAACTACAAATTATCATTACCTTTTAGGCCTATTTATGTGCTTAGATATGCTGCCAAAAAATGTAGGAATTCAAAGAAGGAAGAACAATGAAATAATAAAATCATAATTTAGACTTAAACTTACCTATGTAATGTCAGGACACTTTTTAGTTTAAAATAATAAGTTTTATTGTTTTGGGTTTTTTTTTGCCCTTAGTCCCATCTGATCAAAAGCCAAATTCCTTCAAATAGCAAGAACGGCCTAAAATGCTGACAACACAGCCGCAATTCTCTTTCTATAAGTAGGAATGTCAGAAAAGAAACATTATCTAGTTTTAATGATCCTGGGTATTTCTTGAGTTCATTCATGTTTGGCAACTTTTGGATATACACGCATATTATCCTTCAGGTAATATTTATCTAGTCATGCTATATCTGCATGTGATTGTGCTTAAGGTTATAGACAATACTTCACTTAGACTCTTTATTCGGCCTATAAATAAGCACGTACTCTTGCAAAAATTACTCTTCTCCTAGAAAATCACCATGCAGTGGCTGCTAATCAAAGATTTCTTAAAAACCTGTCTTCGGGACCAACATCAACCTTAACAAAGAAAACATAAAGTAAAGCACCAAAGGCCAGAACCTTCCAACTTCAAAGGGGCCTCCTTCAATAACATTCAGCATTACTGCTGAGTCAGAGACAGAAAAGGCAGGGGCATGCTCCAAGTTCAATTCTTGAACTTCCACTCACTCACATCCCAAAATATTTCAAAGGAGCCCATTCCCCCGACGAGAGACAAAGTATTGGAGCTCTCGTTTGTAAGGCAGAACAGAAGTTGCTCTAATGCATGCGTGAATAAGCCAATACTGAGAGTGCACTGCACCTTCCAATGAACATTCACACCATGAGAAAGCAAGTTCAACAAAGGGAACACAGGGCCATTGGCATTTACAGATAATATTAGAGAAACACTAAATGGCATGGAGTCTTACCAGTATGATTTCCATGATGTGAGATAACATGTAGAGGGTAGATTTTGTTGTTGCTTCTAATCTTCACCCATGGCTATTTTGTCCATTGATTTTTAGAGAGAGAGAAGAAAGAAGGGAAGGAGGGGAGAGAGGAAGTGAGAGAAAGGGAGAAACATTGATGTGAGAGAGACACGTGAATTGGTTAACTCCCTCACCTGCCCGACTGGGGTCAGGGTTGGAACCTGCAACCCAGTAAGTGTCCTTGACTGGGAATCAAACCCACAACCCTTTAGTATGGGGGCCAACACTCTAACTCCTGAGAACATTGGCCAATATAAGGGTAGCATTAATTTTAATTTTGTATTAACCTGTTCATAATGAATTCCAGATGGAAGTGCAATCAACTACACTTAATATTTCTCCTCCTTTCCCTCCTATCACATTAAAAAACTATATTCTCATACATTAGAGCAGTGGTTCTCAACCTTCTGGCCCTTTCAATGCTGTTCCTCATGTTGTGACCCAACCATAAAATTATTTTCATTGCTACTTCATAACGGTAACGTTGCTACTATTATGAATTTTAATGTAAATATCTGATATGCAGGATGCTCTTAGGCGACTCCTGTGAAAGGATCGTTCGACCCCCAAAAGGGTCGTGACCCACAGGTTGAGAACCGCTGCATTAGAGAATCAAATTTGTTGCCACAACATTCCCTAAGATGGGAAAGACAAACAGATACAAAATATCAAAAACGTCTGTGGAGCCCTGGCCAGATGGCTCAATTGGTTGGAGTGACATCCCTTATACCAAAAGACTGCAGGTTTGAGTGTAGGTTGTGGGTTTGATTCCCAGTCCCTGGTAGGGGCAGGTACAGGAGGCAACCAATTGATGTTTCTCACGTTGATTTCTCTCTCCCTCTCTTTCCTTTCTTCTCTCACTAAAAACCAATAAACATATCCTCAGGTGAAAACATATCCTATATAATAAAAGGGTAATATGCAAATTGACCCTAATGGCAGAATGACCAGAACAACTGGTTGCTATGATGCTCACTGATCACGAGGGGGCAGATGCTCAATGCAGGAGCTGCCCTTCTGGTGGTCAGTGCGCTCTCACAGGGGGAGCTCCTCTCAGCCACAATCCAAGCTGATGGTTGCAAGTACAGTGGTGGTGGCAGGAACCTCTCCTGCCTCCTTGACAGTGCTAAGGATGTCCGACTGAGACTTCGGACATCCCCCAAGGGCTCCTGAGCTGGCTGAGGGATGTCTGACTGTCAGCTTAGGCCCAATATCCCGGGGAGTGAGCCTAAACTGGCAGGTGGACATCCCCCAAGGGGTCCTGGACTATAAGAGGGCACAGGCCAGGCTGAGGGACCCCACAAGATTTTTCATATTTTATACATTTTAGATATGAATGGTTACAAGTAGTTTTTGTCTGTGGTTTCTCGCTCCAGTGTTTTCCAGTTTTCATGGCATGACAATGTTTTAATTTTGGTAATTATGATTAAAAGCTATTTAAAAACCAATCAATAAAGGACGGTTTTCTCTATCTCTAACCTGCTTTATTATTAGATTTATAAAAACATAGATATGCTACTATAATCAACTATATCAAAATACTGCAACATAAGAGATTGTAAGAAATGAAATAAAGAATGTCACAAACCAAAATTGCATATAAAAACACAATTTATTTTGTCCTAAAATGCGTCATTTAAAATGCCCTTCCTATTTTTCCAACTTGGTCTCAAGTATGGGTTAATAAAATACAAGTTGAGCCTTGGTTCTTGAACAATTGGGTTCTCGATCAACTTGTTCGCGGGAAATAAGTGTCTTGGTTGTCAAGCAGAACTTCAGTTCTGGACCAGACAACCCTTTCAAGTTGATAGATGTATGATCAGGCACGAGTCTCTCAGGTGACACACAGAGAAAGAAGGCAGAGGATGAGTCAGTTTGCCATTAAACCTCATATTGTTAAAATCTCAGGAAATTACGCTGTGAATGTTTTCATGGTATTTTTTTTTGCTTCAGTTGCTGCTTATAATTACTAAATTTTCATTTTAACGTTATATTTCTTTTCCTTTTTGTTAGATTTTCCTTTACATTTCGTGTCCTTTTTATTTTCAAGTGTTTATTTATAAATTAAACAGAACTTTAGACATATAATGTATATAACAAAGCTTATACCAAGAAATCACTTGAGGTTCTAGAAGGGATTAATTCAATTTACATTATTTTTAATGAAAAAAAAAGATTCGTTTTTTTTAAAAAATAGCTTCTCCAACAGCTCTCTAGAATTAAGCTTGAGAATCAAGGTTCCACTTCACTTTTCTTTTAAAAATTAAACTGCACACGATCATCAGTTTGAAGCCTCACGAGTAGTCTGCTCCTCTGAAAACTCCAAACAGATCCAAAGAACAACAAGGAGAAGGCATGCATATCAATGATAAGGACAATAATTCAACCAGTGCAAATATGGCATACGCCCAGCCAATCATGCTGCTGAGTACGGCATGGTCAACAAAACCATCGGGGCTTTCAGGACCCGTGAATTTGAGAGCTGAGCTGTGCAGAGTCTGCCACATTTCTCTCCCCTGAATTCAGGGAGTCCTCTAAGTGACAATTCAGAGCTGGAAGTGCCACTGCTCGTAGCTAAATAAATATTCCCTACACATTTGCTTTTCAAGATATGCATTTCAGGAGTGAGGTGCCACCCACTGCCAGCTGGGAACAGATATAAATAAAGAAGAGTTTACTCTTGGAAAAGGAATCAATTTTGTGTGTTTATATGTTTTCAAGTTAGAGGGTTTTTTTAAAAAAAATAACTTTTAAAAGTTATTTAGAAATACAGTAAAGAGTGAAGGACTTGACTGTGTTTGCACTAGTTAGTATTTTTAAAAAATATTTGAGTTCAGTGCCTGATAGTCATTTAGTTATCTCCAAATGCCAACCTCCTGTGTACATGTATATATAGTGCTGTATTTCCTCAGAAACCTTTTGTAATAAAAAGGTGTGTTGAAATTTTTAAATGTAAAAATAAGTTGTATCGCATGAAGTGTCTTAAAATTTCCAAATATTTTTAAAGAGATGATCAATTAAAATATTGTTATTGTGACAGAATCAATGACAAAATAGTTGATGCTATACAATATACAGGAGTACATGTCAATAAATAGATACAGATTGTGTGTGTGTGTCTGTGTGCGTGTGTGTTTACAAAATCTATTGCCCTTTGAAGCAGCAATGTAATGGCTAGGATTCTAATTCATTTTCTCTTGAAGTCAAAATTAGCATGATTATTGAGCCAAGCTTCTAGTTTAAATGTTGAAACATATGTCCACCAATGTATACCTGTAAGGTGTTTTTTTTTTCATTTGCTATTTTAAAATGTTTTAGAGAAGACGGAGGAAGGACTAAAGCTGGCAGAGCAAAGACTGAGTAACCACACAAGAAAGCAGCAGCATCCTTCCTGTATGTGGCACCAGACACTTTAGACTCACTGAAGTCTTTCTGACATATGAGAGTTCTCCATATATTTCTTATTTAACAAGACTCACAAATTTCCAGAGAGTATAAATGTTCTTTAAGCATCATGTGCTTCCGATGGATGGCATCTAAAAGATGACACAATCTCAAAAGAGCTACACTTTCCTAATTGCTTAGTAACTTTTTAAAAGATACTTTTAAAGTATCAAAAACAAAATCCTAGCAGCCAAAACATAGTTCATTTTCCTTTTTTCTTGAAGGTATAAAGATTCTATGGAAATTGTTTGGATCCCTAGAAGCACTGCCAATTCAAAAAGTGTTTATGGGGTATATACTGCATGCAGACACCACATTTCTCACATTTGTTTTTCATCTAACTATTCAGAATATTATTTCATATGCATATTCTAATTTGACTCTTATAACAAACATAAAACTCCAAATATGGCTAGTAGTTTCTTGAAACTTGAAAAGACATAAAGAGGATAATTTTTGTGTTTTTCCCCCACAAATATAATTCTCTTACTACTTTGGCTGAACTTCTGTTGATGTACAAAGACTTACAAATGAAAGGAGAGGGCACAGAGTCAGGGGTCTATAGAGCCGGTCTACATGTCCGCCGCTGGGAAGAGATAAAAATCCTACCATTGTTTCCACAGACACAAAGTTATATGATTGCTATTTAGACTTCCAGCAGAAAATGAGATAATAAATAATTGCACAGAAAACATTTTAAATTTAATAATTTAAAAGAGATTCTAGTAATTTGTTTTTCTATGGTTTATTTTTCAAAATGTCTTATTGAAAATTACTTAATGGATCTCTACTTTTTCTAACTGACTTATTTCACTTGGCATGATATTCTCAAGATCCATCTACGTTGTTGCAAATGTCAGTGTTTTATCTTTTCTTATGGAGTAGTTTTTCATCATATATATGTACCACTTCTTCTTCATCCAATCATCTATAAAAGGGCACGGTGGTTGTCTCCATGTCTTGGCCATCATGAATAATGTTGCACTGAACATAGGGCTGCATATATGTTTGTGATAAATGTTTTCAAATTTTTCAGGTAGAGACCTAGGAGAGGGATTGCTGCGTCATATGGTAACTCCATTAATTTTTTGAGGAACCTCCATACTGTTTTCCATAGTGGCTGTACCAGTCGACATTCATACCACCAGTGAATAGGGGTCACTTTTGCTTCGCAACCTCTCCAACACTTGCTATTACTTGTCTTCTTGAAAATAGCTTCTTAACAGTTATGAGGTGGTATCTCATTGTAACTTTGATTTTCACTTAGGAGGTGAGAATAATTTTATATATCTATTAGGAGCCTGGGGCACAAAAATTAGTGCACTTGGGGGGGGTCCCTCAGCCCAACCTGTCCCCTCTCACAGTCTGGGACCCCTCGGGGGATATCTACCTGCTGGCATGCCTGGCTAGCCTGGGTGAGGGGCTGATGGCTGTTTGCAGGCTGGCCAAGCCCCCCAGTGGGAACCCTCACCCCATGGGGGTGTGGCCAGTCTGGGTGAGGGGCTGAGGGCCATTTTCAGGCTGCCCACAGTCCCTTCAGGGTTCAGGTCCCTACTGGGGTGCCTGGCCAGCCTGGGTGAGGGGCTGAGGGCTGTTTTCAGGCTGCCCACAACTCCCATTGACCCAAAGTCCCAGCGAGGCTGGAATCAGGTTTCTGGGATTTATTTATCTTCTATAATTGAAACTTTGTTGCCTTGACCAGAGGCCTACACAGGCAATGAAGCCTCTTGTTTGCTTCAGCTCCATGGCTTCTATAATTGAAACATTGTTGCCTTGAGCAGAGGCCCACTGGCTTAGGCAGGCAGTTTCAACTCCATCACTGGTGCAACGGAAGCTTCCTGTTTGCTCTAGCTCTGTGGCTGCTGGCTGCCATCTTGGCTAGGTTAATTTGAATGCAGCCACTCTGATTGGCTGGTGAGTGTGGCTTGGCTGGTGGGCATGGCTTATGTGTCTTGGAGTGGTGATTAATTTGCGTATTTCTCTTTTATTAGATTAGATTGGCCCTTTTTATGTCTTCTTCAGAGAAGTGCCTGTTCAGGTCCTCTGCCCCTTTTTTAATTGGAACATGTTTTTTTAGTGTGTGTGTTGAGTAGTATGCATTTAATGATTTCACTCAGATGAAAGCAACAAAATGAACAAACAAGACAAACAAAGAAAAACTCATAGACACAGACAACAGTATTGTGGTTATTAGAAGAAAGAGAAAGTGGGAGTGTAGTAAAGAGTAAAGGGTGTCAAATACATGGTAATCTGTAATAATAAAGGCATAATATGCTAATTAGACTGAACAGCTGAACGACCTTCCAGATGACCCTCTGGATGCAAGAGCATAAATTTCATGCATTGGGCCTCTAGTGGAAGAATATTTGACTTTGGGTCAATATATAGATGATGTATCATAGAATTATAAACTTTAAACCTATACAATTTTATTAACCAATGTCCCCAAAATAAATTTAATTTTAAAAAATTACTTTATGGATGAGACAATTTATAGATAATGATTAAACAAATCACATTGAAATATTCATACATACAGTGTAAGTCTATTGGAAAGAAAAACTATACCCACAAGTAACATACAGATGTATTTTCTCTATTTCTAGAAACATTTACTATTAGTAATTATTTTAAGAGCTTTAAATGCAGAGTTCTACTTCTGCTTAAGATTTAGAAAGCTTTAAGTGAATATTACTCCTACCCTAACAGCAAGAAAACCTGGGTAGTTTTCAAAGTCATAATTTTTCTTGTGCTCATATGAAAGCTGAGATTGCTAAGCCAAAATAATTACTATTACATAGATTTTCTCATATTGGAAACAAGTTAGCAATAACAGTGCACTTCTAAATTCAATAGGTCAAAATGGAAATCAAAAGGGAAATTAGAACGTATTAAGTCAAATGAAAATACAACTTATCAAACTTTGTAAGATGCATTGTAAAGCAGTGCTTATCAGGAAGTTTAAAGCATGATATGTTTATCTTAGTAAACTAAATATCATAAAGTCAATAATAGATTTCACCTTAAGAAAACAGAAAAGTAGAACAAATTAAATGCAAAGCAAACAGAAAGAAGAAAATAATAAAAATAAGGATGTCAACTAAATTATAATA